>CM065645.1:27057840-27362185 GCA_033220585.1 Dipteronia sinensis | reverse complement strand
TGTCATAGTTGGATGTACAATTAAGCTTGTCATAGTTGGACCTGCTATCTCTTAAATCAATTGAATTGGGAAATTTCATCAATCAACATTGATCTCTACTCTATCATAGTCCATAGATAACCAAAGGGTTAATATTATTATTGAATAGGAAAAATTCTTCTAGGCAGCTGGTGCTGGTGCTGTGGTTCATCATTCATGTGCTGAGTAATGTACTGAGCCACTATAATGTAGAAGCTGAGTTTACTTTCATTCTACTCTTGACATGTGAAAGCATTTCTAAAAGTGATAGGTGCCAAACATTTAGTGATGTGATGAATACAGAGAATGTTGAGCTGATGAATACTTTTACAACCCCTTGAACCTTAATTAAGGGCAAATAGATGATAAGGTGCTTATAATCCCACCCTCTACTCGGAAACAAATTACTTATGATATATGGTATTATGTTAATTGAATTAAAATATCAGGTCACTAACTGGAATTCAAGTATATTCTGTTTGGCAGCACTACTAATGGATCCCAAATTCAAATATAGATAAGAACTAAAGCATAAATTCTAAATCATCTGTCATGTCAGCAGTGATCAAAAGGTATGTGATCTGTAACTCAAGTTTAGTCACCTTTAGTGAATCAAAAAGCCAGAGGAGACTACTAGGAGCTGCCAACACCTAGGAACCGGTCCACAAGTTCAGCCACAGAGTTGGCAAGGCTGTCTGCTTCTTCGTGTTGATGCCTCAGAATATACACGTACCACATCCTCTGTACCCGATGGTCGGACGAAAGATCGGCCTTTAATGTACTTTGCTGCATCACAAATAAAATCCTTCATAGTTATTTATGATATACCTTTAAGGATTAAGGGGATATTACTAAGTTCTTATTACATAATGACAAAAAGTCTGTAAACGATCAAATACGTGGCCAGAGACATGCATGATTCCGACAACTAACACATCACAAAAAGTTTCATCATTTTAAGGAGCTGTCTAATTACCCCTTCTGTGTATTCCTTCACATAAATTCAGATAATGTCCATATTATATCAATTAAGAAGTTGACCAAACAACCAGGTATAGACGTATATTCAATTTGAGAAGATGAATAAGGTTGTGCATATCAAGGATTACTACTCTATTCGAGTTTTAAGAAATCAAGTTGGATGATATTCTGTTTACCAATTTCAGCATTAATGGCTTCTTGAAGGCCAGCGGGGCTCACGACCACAGTTTCTGCATTTGCTGTAACAACAGCGGTTCTATCCACAACTTGAACCTGCAATCAAGCGGAAAAATAGAAAGCGTCAATTTTTGAAGTGAAAGGAGAAGAGGGAAAGGAAGGGAGTGAAATTTCCGTACTGCAGATGAAATATAAATGTCAAACAAGTTGCCTCATTTATCATCTATGAATCCTCGGCCACAGAGGCTTGCAAATATTTGAACATAGCCTGAGTTTGTATGGAAGAACTAAGCATGGTAGTTGTATACAAGATACACAAACTGTATTTACAAACTCAATGAAATTTTGGTGAAACCTCATGTTCTTGCTTTGTAACCCCAGGAAAATAGATTAGATAAAAAGTGACATTTAAAACCTAAAGCAAAAAGATGGGGAAAAACTATCATCTAGAAGGCATTCTTCATGAAATATGAAATCATCAGATATAAATGTGAGAAACTAACCTTAAGCTGCCTACTGGGTAGATCTTGATAAAGCTCATTCCATCTATGTATTGACCATCCCATGTGTCGCAAAATCGCCTCCACCAAGAGTAAACCGCTCAAAGCATCTCCAACAGCTTGATTTATTAACTTACTTACTGCTAATAGTCTCAAAGCAGCCTTTTGCAATTCTGAACCTGAAACAAACATCCAAATAATTCAATAACTTTAGTTCTTGGACAATTATACCAGCAATACTAGGATACAAAAAGATTCAAAGCAAATAACCTTGAGATATGGAAGAAAGCTCAATATTTTTAGCCTCTAGCCAACTTAAGTAATGTTCTGAGAACAAGATGGTGCCGTGGCCATTTGCCTCAAAATAAATCCCAATATCATACAGGGCAGCTCTCGCATGTAAGTATTTCACTCCCGTTGGTGTTAATACAACTTCCAGGCCCAAGTGTTTGAGGTAGTCTGTGGATGCTCCATTTGCATAAGCTGTCTGTATAACACCAAGACTAGCTTTATAATTATTATTCCCTTTCATATCTCCCTCAAGAATACTTAGCTGCTCCTTGATGAATACAGCAAACAAAGATAATATCTTGTCCCCATCAACAAGATCAATCTTGTTGCTGCTATTTGATGCCACAGAGAAATAGACAAGCCTATCAGCATCCCCATCCAGACTCGCACACCTGAAAAGCTAGAAAAATTTATGTAGTTAGTCCTCCACCTACCAATCAATCATACTCCACATCAAAGAAGCAGCATCAATTTAAACCTTTTCAAATTCAATTTATGCCCGGGTTGACTTACATCAAACCCCGAAAAGAATTTACACCAGGAATTTGTTGATATAATCCTGGCTATTGTGCTATTACGGTAAACAACCACAATACAATATACATATATAGTTTTTTCTCCTCGGTGCACACTGATATATATTTGTGCGTTTCCTAAATATTAGCCATTAAATTCAACTACTTTGCATAAGTCAACATTCACTTATGCTTAATCAACGGCTCACATACAATGCACTAATATAAATACATATGTGCACGCTGATAGGAAAACCACCTATAATATATAAAACTATAGGAAGCATAAAACTTATTCAAGGAGAAAACAAAGCAAGTACAAACATGAACTAGTACCAACCAAAACAACAAACTAAACAAAAACAAAAACAAAACCAAAGATATCATACTAATTTAAAACTTAATTCGTCTACAGTCAGTACACTTTTTGCTAACAAGAATACTAAAACAAATACCAGTACTATCAGACATGAAATTAAAAATATCATCTATGTTGATCATAACAAAACTGATATAGTGATATGCCAGTGTATCCAAAAGTCTATATACTAAATATTAACTATGTATCTGTAGACATTAAACATGACATATGAATGTTCATATCCTGTTGCAGCACTTTCACTTCCAGATTTGCATGATTTCAACCCGCAGGTAGGTGAAGCAACTTTAAAATATGGAGGCCATTGTTTTACGTTTAACATTGAAGATCAAATGTATTATCAAAAGACTAAGAAATAGCTGACCTTATCCCAGCATGATTAGAACCAAATCCATGCGGAACAACCTTCTCTTTCTGGACAAAATCAGCACCAACTCCTTCATTGAGTATACCTCCTGCTTTTCCAGTGTTATGAACCTCGATAACCAAACTACTCAACATTTTCTTTATAACTTCAAGTTTTTCTCCCCCAACACCATTAGCCCCATCCACAATTAGTCTGTCCTCAATCTCATCCATTTTACTTTCATTTGGGATTAAATCCATTAAGCACCTAAGAAGTCATGCAAAAACCTTAAGTGAAGACACTTAGTGACAATAAATTGAAAAAAAAATTACCATTTAATTACATCTGTAGCTCAAACTAACCGGAAGGAGCTCAAAAGCTGTTCAAAGTAATCAGATTCAGTCGCTTTCAAGCCCTTATTTCTAGCGCGAACCATCCAATGTAGCTGTGGAGTTGTTAAGATACCCATGTCATGGGCAACTGCTCCAACAATTGAACTGACTCCCTTTGATTGAATGCAAGACAGATGTCAAATATATATGTACATAATTGAACAATCCCCTGCGAACCAAACCACCGCCCCGCCCCCCCCCCCCCCCCCCCCCAAAAAAGGAAGAAAAAATGGTGGTAGATTGCATTTGGACAAGCTTGTGGCCTACAGAAGAAGAATTACTTGTTTAGCAGCTTCAAGAAGAGATTCACCACTAGGCCTCGTGTCTCTTCCCAACAATATCTCTGCAGTAAATGCTCCATCAAAGGGGATATTTTCCTTCTTCACAAATTCTATGATCAACTATTTACAGAAAAAAGGAATAAAAACATTTAAGTTGTATCAATGTTCAAATTCGAGTATTAGACAATCTAAGAAAACTAATTAAAAATAGTGTGGAGTAAATTGATGAGTTATGCGGTGGATCCTGGGAGTGATATCATTCTTCTTGATGTTTTTATCCGTACAACAATTAACTCAAGTTATCATCCTATGGTCAGTGTTCACAGTAGTATTCACGGATGTTGTGCAATTATTGTTTACCATATAATCAGTTGCTTCACATTTTTTCAAGTTTTCTACTTTCTCCCATAAAAAAGATTTCTTTTGAAGCTAAATTGAATCTCAGACCCTATAATCCATACCAACCCATCCAAATTCTAAATCTCTAAATTTTCACAAACTATTCTAGTTCAAAATGCAAGTGGAAATCCCAACTGCATAAGCAATCTAAATCCTCATTACAAATCAACTGCATAGCTTTGATTATAACATATTAGCAGACAACTATTCAAATGCAAGCCAACAATAGCAATAAAACGTTAATTTTACCAAACAAATATAAAAGAGCATGGAGTCAAATATAGGTTAGAAGAGTACTGACCAAAAGGAGAGTTTGGGGATCGGGGGCATTGGCGAGTTGATCGGAGAAAGGTTCCCAGTGTTGAGAGAGCATGCCACCGCAGGGGTCTGCGATTTTGACACCGTTATCGGAGACTTTGTTGTGTGAAGCGGTGATCATCAAGCCGATGACAGAGTGGGTCTTGAGCGATCTCAAAGCCGCTAGTATTCCCATTCTAAACATCGTCGATTGGAGGATGGAAGCGTCCGCTCTGAAGCCGGCCGTACCATAGGAGAGCTTCACTCCTGCAAATAATGAAAAGAGGAAGTATGAAAATGGAAAAAGATTTGTCACATGAAAACGGCATCGTTTAGAAATGAAATGGTGACCTAGAGGAGGAGGAAAGAGACAGGAGGATTCCAGGAGGTTTGAGCGTTGCTTGACGTCCATTGTTTTTTTTCTCAAATCAATTTCTTCTTCTTCAACTATCAAAAGCTATGCCGCATCTGGTTCTGGTTGCTCTGTGTCTGTTTTACGATACGCAGCGTTTTACGTTTCTATGGAGAAAATCTTAGATGCCACGTCAGCTTGCCGAAGAAGGTTATTTACGTAATTTGACATTAAAACCCCACAATCTCCAAGTCTTATCTATCCCCTTTGAGAAAAAACTCAAAAACAATCAAAAAAGGGTTGTCATCTCCATAAACCCTAAAACGGAAACGCAGAACCCCATGGGTCTACTCTCTTGGTTCACGGGCAGCTCCAAACCGAAACCCAGCAACCTGAATCATCAAAAGGCGAGGCCCAGGCTCAGGCCCTTGCTGCCCCGGGTATGAACGGTGCGGTTGGAGTGACCCGACCCACCGAGAACGTGACGGTGTTCGAGTTCGGTTCGGTGGCTGCTTCGGCTGATAAGGTGACCATGGCCGGATACTGCCCTGTTTCCGACGACCTGGAGCCTTGCGGTGGGAGATTCTCCCCCCGACTGGGTCCGACGCTCCCCAGTTCCGCGTGGTGTTTTGAGCAGACATGTTGATGATGATGATGAATTGATGATATATCTTCAGTTTGGTTTGTAACTTTGTAGACTAGTGACCCTTTTGTGAGTATTGTTCAGATATCTGGATTTTGAAATGCCTTAATTAATGCAATTAGTTTCTTTTTCTTATTACTTATCACAGCTCGATTACTTGGTTCAATGTTTGTCGTTCCATGTTAATAATTTGTAATAGAATTATATCTTTTGTTGATCTTTAATTTGAATGGATCGTGTTCAGTTTTGGTTTAGAACTGTAAATTTAGCAAATTAGGATTGTGATTTTGACCTGTTTAAGCAAACAAGTCATGATAAATCTTAATGCTATACTAACTTTTTGCTTCTTGTATGCATATTATTTTGAACGTGAACTAATCTCTTGTAGTTATATGTATTTTGTGACCTAACTTTTCTTTTTGTTTTTCCAAATTATGAACAATGCAAGATTAAATTCTTAATCATGATTAAACATCATTTGTCTTTGATTCTTTTGTGTCCAGTCTTGCATCATAATTTCATCTTTTTATCTGTATTCTACCCATTGCTAGGACCTTATCCGAAGCAGAGTAACATAATACGCACAAAACATATTAAAAGCACTCAAAAGTAGTCAAGATCAAGAACACTAATAATTTGTATCTGGTGATGTCGCTTAATGAAGTTCCAGAATATGAGACAAAGGGCATTAGGAAATGATAGGAATGGAAGGATTACTATAAAATCACAGTCCAAAAAAGAAAACTATAGTCACCATCATTAAAAATGATATTCTTCACTAATTCGAGACATCATTTCTCGTCAAAGAAATATTCACACATTTTCAATGCAATGAGGCAGTCATTATACACAAGGAATTTCGCCCAAAAATTACAATTTTGCTCACTTTATAAGCCACACAATGGGCAGTGAGGCACTATAAACCAGAAAAGGTATCATCACATAATTGAATTAACGTCGACACTTTTTACAATAATGAAGCAAGACAGCACTAACAATTATATCTCATAGCAATCTATAATCATTATCATCGCCCATGCCAATGTAACACACAATGGACAGTACCAATATGAAAAAGGACGAGAGCTCCATCAGCAGTGCCCCCCAACCAATTACCCCTGCATGCTTCAAGATAACGGGTATAGCAATGCTTCCAACTGCCGATGCCCCCAGTCAGGAACTTGGTCACATTGACCCAGCTGTTTCATCATATTTGTTAAGATGGAATTGGATTAACAATATTTCAACCCTGAAAGATAGCTCTTGAAGGGAAACGGGAATTACCTGTTATCAGATTCAGAAAGTAAAGAACTATCCGACCCCACGAAAAACAACAACGGCATGGGAAGAAGCACATACATTATTACTGCAACCAAAATGTGCCAATACTTCCTGTTAGAAAGCATATCTTTGAGCATATAACACAAAAATTATACACAGGATTTCTATGAACAATTTATTCCAGTACATGATTAAGAATTTGAATGGCAAACAAATGTTCAGCATGCTCCCTAGTAAATTTATATCCACATGTAAACATAAGGACACAACCAGAAAACTAGGTAATGATAATCCTCCATTTGTTTCTGCCCAGACGATTTCTTTCATTCAAATCTTTAAAAATACAACCTATTTCGGAGGTTAAAGTTGACTTTATTTTTTAACTTGAAAACTTGAAGATTGTATCTCCCAAGTCCCAATCTAAGGACCTAGGTATCAAACTGTCTACCAACAGAGAGTGAAGGTACCTGAAATAGTAATAATCTAGTCTTAGGAAACCATCTGTATTAGCATTTTTCTTAAATTCTTTAATATCATCTTTTAGGACAGCAATCCTTAAACAGCATTTATCTTCACAAAAATTCATTAACTTGTGAAATGGAGGGAAGCCATAAACATAAGAAGAGCACAGGTTCACTTCTTCTCCTGTTTCAAGTGAAGGTAGAGAAAACTGCCTCAAGTATCCAGGTAAAAAAAATGTATTACAATCTTTTTTCACTTAAAATAATAATAATAATAATAATTCTAAGAGTTCTTATTCTACTTATGGAATGTTATATTGTAAATGAACTCAAGCATCAAACTCGGACTTCAATTTACTTACACTAATGCTAGACAACTCAAAAAATTAGCCCAAAAACGAACCCAAATGGCGTGACAAGTGATTTGTCCTTAACTTGTCATTCGATCACATCATCTCATGATTTGTATGGAAATGACAATTCACTTGCCACATCATTTGGATTGAATTTTTGGTTAATTTTTTGGGTTGTATAGTATTACTCTTTTGTTTATAAGGACATGTTACACTTGTCTGAACACTAATAAGTCTTTAGTATAGATAACCATTTCTGGAACAAGTAAAGAACAGAAAACTTTCAAATCAAGAATTAATGAATTATAGAGATACTTTTCAGGAAAAAAAGGCTCAATGATGACATTAAATACCAAGTGTTGATGCCCTTACCAGTGAGCATCGGCCACCAATTATTGTACAAAGCACAAGCCTGCCCCATAAATATGATGAGAAATAAGAAGAATTACTTTTGGCACAAAATATTGGTCACATTGTTGCTATACTCAACAAGAAGTAATCAACTTTTCTTTCAAAAAAAAAAAAGTATAATCAACAGTAAAGATAACCATGTACCAATATTTGCATTACAATTCCTCCGGAGACCAAAATTGCCAACAAAGCAAGTTTCCCGGTATGTAGGCAAGCACGTATATGACCTGGTAAGTCTGCCATTATCCTATTTGCCTGACCTCATATACGGGGACAGCTGAAAAAAATACATTATTAATAAAAATATAAGAAAAGCATATCCTTAGAATATAATTAAAAACAAATAAAATAAGCAGTTTCAGGAAGAATTAAAGAACACAAATGACGGGGGGAAATTTAGATTATATCAGGTCCGGCTACGTCAAATCCACCTAAAATATCGAAACAATAAAAACTTAAAATGATATCATCATTTCGGGAATTCTAAATTCGAAAAGGAAAAGAAAGTTAATTGGAAAGATGAAGCGGATGCGTAATACAAAACTGAGATCAACAGTGTAATATAAGTGCGAGGCAATTGATGAATTTTGAAACTTTTCATTCTCTTTTTCTCTCCCTTCTTCTGACTGCAGAAAAACGGAGGAGACAAGTTGCAACTTTAAACGGTACATCTAGAGCAACAAGATACGAGAAAACATCTAGCATACCAAAGTCTTTAACAGTTACTTTGCTACACATATCAATTAGGTTTAGCTATTTACAACCAGCCCACATTTTTAAAAATTTGTTACAATAATATTGTAAAAACCAAGCACTCCAGCATTGAGATACTGGAATCATGAACCAGTTAGTAAAGGAACACAGAACTAACCATAAGTAGTTTAATGCCACTGAGTCTATAAGATAGAGATCTCCATCATACTTAACTCTAGAACACCAGTCAAAAATCTGAATAGCACTCGGAATTTGAGATTAATAGCAAATATTTTCCTTGGTTGAGTCTCGACATTTGATGATGCCTACACTTGACCCTCTCTGAACTGACTCTCATTACCACATTCTCACGGCATAACGTTAACATATAAGATATTAGAGTTCCGTTGCCACACTCTGCTTGGCATAACTCAGAATGCATCTTTTAAAATTGGATGACTCGATAGTAGCCAAGAAAAATGGCTACATGCCAACAGGCAGATTATATCTGTTATTTGCATGCCTTCTAAGCAATGGATCTCTATTGAAACTATTCAACCTAGTTCATCTAACCCTTGATAGTGTGCCACTAATTGCCGTCTGGATGAAAGAAACATTTTTGTTACTGAAATTGAATAATCTCACAACAAACAAAGATAACGAAAAGAACCAAACATGGTCAACCATAACCCTTCTGCAAATCCAGACAGTTTATCATTTGTGTTCAGCAAACCACTTAGCCAGTGTCACATAAAATCAGAATTCTCATTAACAGCACACGGATTTAACCTAACCCCAACGGTCATGAGAAGGGTAGATTATAATACACTAAAAAATAATTTAATAATTAATCCATGTCAAAATGAATCTTCATACCACCCAAATACAAAAAAAAAAGAGAAAGGGTCCATCAAAATGTCACTTTCCAATTTCGCTGCTTCATTGATAGCTTGCAAACCCAGAATGCAGTAAGCTATAGTCAAATTGAATCTATCAAGCAAGATATTCATCGCAATTCACATTACACACACATTATCTTAAGCAAAGTAACTATCAAGATGTCTATGTACTGATACATGGAATATTCAAATCTAAAGACGACCATATCTAATTCTAATACCGAAACATAGATAACATGATTCAGTCGAATTGCCGCTAATAATTAAAAAAAAAAAATTATAAACTGTCAGATCTCCTTCGAAGAAAGAGAGAAACAGTACCTGAATTTGAAAATTAAATCCTCTGGTGTTTCGATTATGGAATTGGAAGATTATGCTGCTGTCCCCATGGAGTCTACCAGACACCGAATGGGCTTTTCTTCGCTACTCGCCGCACGCCTGCACCTACTCGACAGTCTGACATAACATAATAAAGTGTTTATAACAAACAAAACTGTGACATTAATTATGATTTTGATCCCTTTCTTTTTTTGGAAATATCACTGTTTTACTTGTTTTGTTTTTTTAACTCATTTGGTCCTTAAATTATCTAAATTACATCAATTTGGTCCATTCGATTAATTTATCGATCAAACATGATAGAAGCTAATAAAACGAGTAAATATATCATTTTACACTCAAAAAAATTTACAATATTTTAACAAATAACACCCAATAATTATAAAAATTAAAGTGACATTTGTAATACATTTAAAAATTAAATAATTAATTAAATCTATAAATTAATCTAAAATATAGAATATACAATTTTTTTTTGCACAATCCAATTAAATTAATATTGAGAATATATAAGAAAATAAATGGAAAATATAAAAATATAATTAATATAACGGCAAATTGCACAAAATCCCCTGATATTAGGTCTAATTGTATGTATATTCAAATTTTACTCAAAACTTAGACTAACATACCCTACTTTCAGTTTACTTCTGTCAACTCTAAGGGGTGGTTTGTTTTTTCCACTTAAAACTTAATGGGTTTGAATCATAATTATTAAATTGTTTTGTTTATTTTTATAAGTGGTCAAACAACTTAAAAATGCCAAAAAACAACTTAAAATAAAAAGTAAAAAATCATGACTTTTCATTTAATTGCAAATCACTTAATTGCAATAAATGCAATCCAAAATATTTTCTTCCAATAATATCCCCTATATATAACATATTTCCAATTTCGCCATAATTATATATGGTACAAAAATCTTTATTTAATATATTGTTTATTTTAAATAGCTTTAAAAAATAAAAAACGAACCCTAATAACTTCTCATATTGGTTTTTAATATCAATACTTTATTATGATATTATAGTGATGTATTTATATATTTTTTTAGAGTGTTTTGTGAGAGTTTTCCTATTGCCCATTTTATTTTTTGAAAAAAAAACATTTATTTTCTTAATAAAAATGAAGTTTATTTGTAATTTAAGAAGAAGATCATGATCATATGTGTTTATATATAATTATTATTTTTGGATTGTTTTTATTCCATATTACATGTATAATTGTTTAACGTGAGTATAAATGTAAAATTATTTAGTTTCAGACAATTTTACTTTTAAAAAACAAACATGTTGACAATACATTAAGATGTGAGAAAAAAAAAAACAAACATGTCATTAAGTTCAAATTTCAGTCTTTATTCAGTCTTCAAAAAAATTCAGGACTGTTCAGTTTTCAGACAAAAAAAACAAACGACCCCTAAGTCTCTAACCGTTGACCACATTTTATCATGAAATGACTAAACTACCCCTAACTAATATTATCATTACTCTACTATGTAAATAATAAAATTAAAACAAAAAAAACTGATAATTGTTTTTTTAAGAAAGAATAAATCGGATCGAGAGCTACATACCTTCTCTTGGATCAATGGACATTTTATTTATTTTTTATAAATAAATAAAACGAGATATGTGCTCGTGGAGGAGCACTACTTCTCCATGATGGAACATGTCTTCACAATCTCCGCCACTAGTGAAGATTCCATCGGCGATGGAATAGGAGCATTTTTCTACACATTGTTTTTTTTTTTTTTGATTTTCCTCTTTTTTTCATGACTAACACAAACAAAACCCACCCCCATATTTTTGTTACTTCAAGCTCTCTTATTTTCTTTGTTGTGTGTGTTTGTATGAGAAAGAGATGGGAAGAGAAGATGAAAACAAAAGAAGAGTACTTAGGTGCAAAGCTAGTCTTGAGATTTTAGGGGCTCAAGGCAACATATAAAAACAAGGCCCTCGACCCTCCATCTATATTTATCTGATTTTTTTTCTTTAGTAAATACTTATAAAAATCAATATAATAACTCAAAATCAAGATTGTAACACAACAAATAGCAAAAATAAAAAGCCAACGAAATAAAAAAATTTATAATTGCATCAAAGAATATCACTTAAACCTTACTCGTCTCACATTTTTAGTAGCAAATGTATTAATTAAGCTTACATAATCAAGTATTTATATCACTTTTTTTTTCAATGGAGAACATAGTTAAGTCATTCAATCTTTCTTGTGACCCAGTTGATCGAAGATAAGATTTAATCAACTTCAACTTTAAAAAACGTTTTTCTACGAAGGCAACTGTGAGCCTGTGACTGGTATAGTTAACAAAATTCTAAAAGCAATACATGCAATTCGAAAGGAAAAAAAAACAGATATGCTATAAAATTCACCTAGCCTACACATTTGATTCAAAATTCGAACTCTAACAATCAAAATTCTAACAAAACTATAAAAAAAAATGAAAAAGAGGTTTTTTTTAAAAAAAAGATGAAAAGAAGTGTTAGATTCAGTTACCTTCGAAACGACAACGAATTCAACTTTTCTACAAGCGAATTATATAAAATTGTTTGAATTTTTGAGATTTTATATCTGAATTTTCGTATCAATAGAGTTTTCAAGAACTCTAAATTTGATTTCAATTTGTTTTTATCTGATAAAGGCTATTTGATATGTTATTGGTTGCGGTGAGAATTATAATTATGTTTCCTGGAGGGCCTTTAAAAAAATGTGTAAATGGTTGGCCATTAAGTCATATATGGTATGTTTTTGTTTAAAAACATTTGTGGGCTTCCGTTTTTTTATATGAAATAACAATGTTTTTTTTTCAAACTGAAATTTGAGATTCCTTTAGAATTTAGGGCCCTAGACAGTTGTCTCATTAAACTGCCCCTAGGGTCGACCCTGCTTGGGTGCTCCATCATATGGAACACAGACCCTGTTCCATGTTTTTTTTTCGAATTAGTTTAATCTATCTGTAGAATTATTTATATTACTGGTTTGTGTTTTGGGAGTGAAAGAGATTTGGGTTTGTGAAGTTGAGATTCTGCTTTGTTTGATTACATATAATGGCTGTTGGAGAATGGAGTGGGTGATATTTGTTTGTTGATTGACGATATGTATATGTGATGGGTAATGATGTTGATGATCTGGGTATATGATGATCCATGTTTGACGATATGGATATCAAGATATGTTATGAGCATGTAAAGATCTAGGTTTCAAGATATCCTCACCAAACGTATTCATTTTTTTTCTAATAATTATTTTTGCATCCATTTTTTAATAAAAATTTAATTAAATATTATATAAATAATTAATAATAATTTTTTAAAATAAATAATTATTTTATTAACAGATAAAAAGACATTTTTACCTCTCGAGCATTAAGTGCTAACAGCAGTCAACTGACGGCAGGATATGTTAGTGTAATTTTGAACAAAAGTTGAATATGCGTCCAATTAGAAGGGATGATTGTGCAATTTTCCAATTTTAAAAAGACATTAATACCTTTCTAACATTGATATATCAATTAATTTTAACGCCAACCATTAGGTAAAGGGTATTTATCTATAATTCAGGAAAAAGTGCAATATAGTTACAATATGATTAAAAACCAGGGTCTTCATTGCAATTTAATCAAATAAAAAAGTGGAAATTAAAGGAAATAGCATTTCCTATATTTTAAAGGGGTGGGCACTTTGAACCCAACCCGACTGACCCGGCCTAACTCGATCCGAAATTATCGGTTGGATGGAAAGAAACGCTGAAATCTGGTTTTAAAATCATAACCCGATTTTTTATTGGGTCAGGTTAGGTTATATAACTAACCTGATAACCCGACCCGACCACCTCTAGTATATAAAAAAAATGTATGTTAAGGAAACCCTAAACCTAATTCCACCAGATGTCATTATTCAAGTTTCACACAGCCACTCTTTTCTATACTCACTCATCACTCATCTTTGTCTTCTCCGTTTACGGAAACCGGCATCGCTGATTTTCCATCCAAGGCGTTGCACTCCATGCCGACGGCGATGTCCTCTCCTCCTCGCTGACGCCGTTCTTCATGCTGCTGTTATCTCCTCCACGCCAGAATTCGTCTTCCCCCCCTCCACATCTTATTGCTCTTCTAATTTATAGTTTGTCGATTCTTAATTTTTATTTTTTTTTGTATTGTTTAGTGTATTTAAATTTTTTTTTTCTTTAGGGTCTGTGAGATACTGAGATGGATTGATGTTTGTTTGGTTGATTTGTGTATTATTGTTTAAATGTTTGTGTTTTTTAAAAAAGTAATTAGAAAATTAGGAAGTAGACAGCGTGAGACTTGGGTCTTGGATACAGATTGCACATTGGTAACATTAAATTGATTCGAATTCAAATCAAAGGACAATTATTTATTTCAATCAAATGACAATTATTTATTTCTTCTCATTTATTTTTGTTTTTTTGCTTCTTTTTTTCTCTTTGAATGTTTTCTTATATCTACTATGCCTTGATGAATTTTTTTTTAAGGATTTGATGTTCCATTTTATCGGTAGAGTAAAAGAAACTACAGTAAAAGTGATCTTTAATCTAAGGTAAGCAACTACACTAACCCGACCGACTCAACCCGACAAACATTGAGCTGTGTTGGGTTGGGTTGAATTTTCTCAACCAGATATACGATTGGGTTGGAAAAATTCCAACCTAACCCAACCCAAAAAACGCCCACCCCTATTTCAAATAGCAAAAATGTCAACTTCTGAAAGAAGTTTCAAAAATGTCCATTTTTTATTTTGCCTTCACCTAAAGTGTCCGTTTAGGGTGCTTTTGGTACGCGGGACAGGACAAGGTAGGACAACTTGTTCTTGTCCCACATTTGGTGCGACCTTAGCATGGTACAGGACGAGACAAGGTGGGACAAAAATCACAAAAAATTGTCCCACCCAAGACCTTAGGACAACTTGTCCCAGGATATGGGACAAGTGTTAAAAAGACCAATGTACCATTTAAATGATTAAACAATTACAAACATATCAAATATATTATATTATATATATATTATAAAATTATATATAATATACTATATCATATATATATATATATTAATATATATATAGGATATATATCATATTATTATAGAACATTATAGAAGATTGTGGATTCATCACCATACTACCAAATTGACTAATATCCTCATGCATGGCACATGCAAAGATTTGCTTTACTCTAATGACAAATGATTATTTGGTGTCATCATGTGAGCAATTATAAAGCCTTATAAATATGTTATTATTGTTGTTTTATGATTAGAATTAATGTTGTGAATTTTGGTTTTTATGCATGCAAACAAACGAGAGCCGATAAACAAACAATACAAAAGAGAAAATAAAAGTAAAATTATAAGAGTAATTTTCTCTCTCAGCTTTGTCTCTACTTAGTATTATTATTTATTATTTCATCTATTGTTCAATTTTATTATAACACGTTATCAGCACGATCCTGCTATTTCCAGAACCTGAAGTTCTGAGTTTATTACCACTAGAACCTGAAGTTCTTAAATTTATTACCAGAACCTGAAGTTTCTGAATTTATTATTACTAGAACTTGAAACTTCCAGACTTTTATTTATTAAATACCAGAACCTGCAGTTCTGAATTTACTTTCTCGCATTTTATTTTTACGCAATTTACTTTCTCGCACTTTATTTACTTAACGCAATTTTTAATTTGGTCACACATCCAAAACCTGAAGTTCATGGATTTATTTATCATTACTGGAATCTGAAATTTCTGGATTTATTCCTTTATATATCTAAAGCTTTAAGTTCCTCGGATTTTTAACAGACCAGAAGTTCTGACTCTGATTGTGATTTTCAGATAACTAGAAGCTGTAATAAATGGCAAAGCTTGCAAGTTTAAAATTTACTGCACTAGAAGTGTCTGGGGAGAATTACATGTCCTGGGTTATTGATGCTAAGCTACTCCTAAAATCAGAAGGATTATACTATACTATTGAAGATGGGGTTGATGCAAGTGAGCAAGATAAATCTACTACTATGGTGATTATCCGTCGCCATTTGCTTGAAGATCTAAAAGCCCAATACCTAACTGTCACAGAACCAGAAGTTCTATGGCAAGAGCTGAAAGACAGATTTGACAACCAACCCGATGTTGCATTACCAAATGCAAGGTACCAGTGGCAACATTTACGTTTTCAAGACTTTAAATCAGTCTCTGATTATAATTCTACTTTATTCAGAATAACTACACAGCTGAAATTGTGTGGTCAGGATGTAACAGAAAATGATATGCTGGAAAAAACATTTACAACATTTCATGCCTCTAACATGATATTACAACAGTAGTATCGAGAACAGCGATTCTCAAAATATTCAGAGTTAATCTCATGTCTCCTGGTTGCAGAGAAAAATAACAAGCTTTTAATTAAAAATCATGAATCATGCCCGACGGGCTCTACAGAATTCCCAGAAGTGAATGCCAACACCATTGGAGGACATACTCACGGTCGTGGTCGCGGTAGCGGTTTCTACCGTGGTTGTGGTCGGGGTCGTGAAAGATCATATGATTATTTTGTTCCGGGTAGGTATAATCAAAACACTCCCTAGAAGCGGAATGTTTATAAAGCCAGACCAGATAAAGGGAAGGGTATCCAAAAGGGACCTAAGAAAGATGATAGCGTTTATTTCAGATGTGGCTGTCATAACCATTGGTCACGTACATGCCGCACACCTAAACATCTGTTGAGCTTTATCAGGCATCCATCAAGAAAGGGGAAAAGAGAAGAACCCTAAAACAAACTTCTTGAAGATTCAGATTTTATGGATATCACCTAGTTTAATGTTTCTGATTTCCTAAATGATCCGACTGATAAAGTGACCACTTCAACTGGTGATGGAAATGTCCATACCAATTAAGTACTGCTTGTAATTTGTTTCGTTATCATGTGAAATGTTTGTGTAAATATTCCGTATGTATATATTCATATTCCTTATGTATATATTCCTATTCTTTTACCACTTTATCTGATATGTACTTCATTTATTTTTGTTGTTTTATTGTTGTGAATAGATATGTTTTTAAACGATAAGTTGGATGACATTGAAAAGCAAGACACAGGAGATATATGTCTAGCCGATAGTGCGACGACACATACGATTCTGCGGAATTAGAAATACTTTCTGAATTTAACTCTGATGAAAGCAAATGTTAATACAATATCAGGTCCAGCAGATCTGATAGAAGGCTCCGGTAGAGCCATGATATTGTTACCAAATAATACTAAAATATGTATCAATGATGCTTTATATTCAAGCAGATCCAGAAGAAATCTGCTCAGTTTCAAAGATATACGGTGTAATGGATATCACCTAGAAACTATATATGATAAGAATATTGAGTATCTGTGCATTACTTCTCATGATTCAGGCCAGAAACTTATTATGGAAAAGCTACGTGTTTTTATCATCTGGATTATATTACACTCTTATAAGAGGTGTAGAAATTTATGCAGTTATAACCAGAAGTTCTCAGATCCAAAAATATTTATGCTTTGGCATGACCGTCTAGGTCACCCGGGATCTACAATGATGCGTAAAATCATTGAAAATTCTCATTGACATCCATTAAAGAACCAGAAGATTCTTTTATCACATGAAAATTTATGTACTGCATGTTCACAAGGGAAATTAGTAATAAAACCATCCCATTCTAAGGTTGGGTTTGAATCCCTTACATTCCTACAAAGAATTCAAGGGGACATATGTGGACCTATTCATCCACCAAGTGGACCGTTCCGCTATTTTATGGTCCTAATTGATGCATCCATCAGATGGTCACACGTTTACTTATTATCAACACGCAATGTTGCTTTTGCAAGGTTACTCGCACAGATTATCAGGCTTCGGGCACATTTTCCCGATCATCCGATTAAATCAATACGTCTTGATAATACGGGTGAATTTACTTCCAGACATTTGATGATATTGCAGAGCTGTTGGGATTGATGTTGAACATCCAGTTCCATACGTTCATACTCAGAATGGATTAGCAGAGTCACTTATCAAGCATCTCTAGGTAATTGCAAGAACTTTATTATTACGAACACAATTACCAATTTCTGTTTGGGGACATGCTATTTTACATGCTGCTGTATTAATTCGTCTTCGTCCCATTTCTTATCATCAATATTCTCCAGTGCAACCTGTATTTGGCCATCAACAGATATTTCTCATCTACGTACTTTTGGTTGTGCAGTATATGTCCCAATTGCACCTACACATAGAATTAAAATGGGACCCCAACGGCGTTTGGGAATATATGTTAGGTCTAGATTCACCATCAATTATTAGGTATATGGAATCTTTAACTGGTGATCTTTTTACTGCACGATTTGCAGATTGTCATTTCGATGAGAAAAATTTCCCAACATTAGGAAAGGAAAAACTTCTCCTGAAGAGAAGCGTGAATTTTCTTGGAAAGTCCCTTAGTCTAATTCATCTGACCCATACACATCTCAATGTGAGAATGAAGTATGAAAGATAGTTCACCTTCAAACAATAGCAAATCAGTTACCATATGCATTTACAGATGCTACTAGGGTAACCAAATCATACATCCCAGCTGTTAATGTACCAGCACGGGTGATTGTTCCTGAAGAGCGATCTAAACAAATAATAGCAAATGAATCATCTACTGTACGCCAGAAGCGTGGTAGACCACTTGGTTCGAAAGATACTGTTCCCCGGAGGAAGAAAACAAAATATCAGGATCATACTCCTGAAATTATAAATAAATCACTTTCTCTAAATCAACTCCACAAGAGTTAGATGTCCTTGAAAGGACACAAGAAACCACCGCAGGGGAAGGAATCTCTGAAGAGATACAAGAACATAGAAATGAGGAAATTTCTATAAATTATACAGGAGGAATGTGGAATCGTGAGGAAATAATCATCGATGATATATTTTCGTACACAGTGGCTACCGAAATTTTAAATGATGATTATGAGCCTCATAACCTCGACGATTGTAGACAAAGGTCTGATTGGCTTAAATGGAAAGAAGCAATTCAAACAGAATTAACTTCATTAACCAAGCGTAAAGTATTTGGACCAATAGTCCAGACGCCTGAAGACGTTAAACCTGTTGGATATAAATGAGTTTTTGTACGAAAACGTAATGAGAAAAACCAGGTGGTGCGATCTAAGGACACGACTCGTAGCACATGGTTTCTCACAGAGACCTTGGTATTATTTTGATGAGACGTATTCACCAGTGATGGATACAATTACGTTTCGATTTCTAATAAGTTTGGTTGTCTCAGAAAGACTTGAAATGCGTCTTATGGACGTAGTAACTGCCTACCTATATGGACTCACTCGATTCAGATATTTATATGAAAATCCCTGAAGGATTTAGGATGCCAGAAGCATACAAGCTCGAGACCTTCGAAATTTATATTCGATTAAATTACAAAGGTCATTGTATGGATTAAAGCAATCTGGGCGCATGTGGTACAACCGCCTCAGTGAATATTTGATTAAAGCGGGATATATTAATAATCTATATGCCCATGTGTCTTCATAAAGAAATTCAGAATCTGGATTCGCTATTATAGCAGTTTACTTTGATGATATGAATTTAATTGGAACTCCTGGAGAGCTCCTGAAAACTGCCGAATATTTAAAAAGGGAATTTGAAATGAAAGACCTGGGAAAGACAAATATTGTCTCAGCCTGGAGATTGAGCATAATCAGACGGAATACTTATCCATCAATCAGCATATATTGAAAAGATTCTGAAAAAATTTAATATGGACAACGCTCATCCATTAAGTACCCCTATGATTGTTAGAAATCTTGATCCTAAGAAAGATCCATTCCGACCACTTGAAGATGGTGAAAAGATACTTGGTCCTGAAGTACCATATCTTAATGCAATTGGTGCTTTATTATATCTGGCTCAATGTACTAGACCAGATATCGCATTTTCAGTAAATTTGCTTGCTAGATTCAGTTCAGCACCAACTCGAAGACATTGGAATGAGATTAAACATCTTTTTCGTTATCTTCATGGAACAAGAGATTTAGGATTATATTATTCAAAATCCAACAACTTTTCAGGTTTACTTGGTTATGCTGATGCCGGGTATCTATCTGATCCCCACAAAGCTCGTTCACAAACGGGATATGTTTTTACCTATAATGGCACATCAATCTCCTGGCGCTCCACAAAGCAAACTCTTGTGGCTACCTTCTCTAATCATTCAGAGATCCTTGCACTTCATGAAGTAAGTCGAGAATGTATTTGCTAAGGTCAGTTATTTATCATATTCAAAATACATGTGGTTTTTCATCATCTACAGAAATGTCGACGCCAATATTTGAAGATAATGCGGCTTGTATTGCTCAAGTTAGAGGTGGATATATCAAAGGAGATAGAACCAAACATATTTCTCCTAAATTCTTCTATACTCATGAACTCAACAGAGCCGACAAATTGATGTTAAACAAATACGGTCTACAGATAATCTTGTAGATCTGTTTACGAAAGCATTGCCTACATCAACCTTTGAGAAACTAGTATATGGGATTGGTATGCGTCGACTCTGCAAATTATAGGATTGATATTGAAGTTTTATTCATGGGAGCATTCAATCAGGGGGAGCGAAATTTGAATGGACATACTGTACTCTTTTTCCTTTACCAGGATTTTGTCGCCCTGGGTTTCTACCAGAAAGGTTTTAATGAGGCAGTTCTGAATACGCCAATACCACTTGATCCAGAAGATCATTGTATATATTTGCTAAGGTTTTATCCCCTGAGTTTTTCCTAAGCAAAGTAAGATACAAGTGGTGATAATCCAAGGGGAGTATTATAGAACATTGTAGAAGATTGTGGATTCATCACCACACTACCAAATTGACTATGTCCTCATGCATGGCACATGCAAAGATTAGCTTTACTCTAATGACAAATGGCTATTTGTGTGTCATGTGAGCAATTACAAAGCCTTAAAATAGGCTTATTATTGTTGTTTTGTGATTAGAATTAATAGTGTGAATTTTGGTTTTTATGCATGCAAACAAACGAGAGCTGATAAACAAACAATACAAAAGAGAAAATAAAAGTAAAATTATAAGAGTAATTTTCTCTCTCATCTTTGGTCTATACTTAGTATTAATTATTTATTATTTCATCTATTGTTCAATTTATTATAAAACATATATTATATATTATATTATATATCCTATATATTATATAATATTATTAATATATATGATATAGTATATATTGTTAAATATTATATATATTTTATAATATATGTAATTATAATTTATTATTATTAAATATTATATATAATAATATTATATTTAATATATATATTATATATAATATTATATATATAAATTATTTATGTAATTATAATTTATATATATTATTATATAATATATTATATATATTTTTAATAATATATATCATATTATATATTTATATTATATATTTAGGATACATATATATATAATATATATAATATTTTAATAATATACTATTATATATAATATATAATATATCATATATTATATATAAATATATATAATATTAAATATAATATATAATATTATTAAATAATAAATATTTCAATTACAATATTACTATTGTGTTAAATATAATAATATTGTAATTGAAAATAAGAGGTCATTTGAACCTCTTGTTTTATTAAATATAATATATTTCAATTACAATATTTATTTAATATTGTTAAATACGATATATAAAAATTGTTTAATATATTTTTTAATATTAGACAGAACAAGGAGGGCACCCTGGTCATTTGAACCTCTTGTCCCGTCCTGTCCCAGCCCTACCAAACGTATAATAGTATAGTCCACAGTCCTGTCCCAGACATTCCAACACATCATGGAACAACTTTCATGTCTGTCTTGTCCTGTCCCGTCCAGTCCCGTCCCGGTACCAAACAACCCTTAGGGACCAAAATACTCTTTCCTTTTAAATATAGCAAAATGACCCAACTACCCATTCCATGTATTAATGTACCTAACCATCCCCTCTTTATTACAACCCAATCTCGGCATCAATCTCCCCCAATCTCGACACTACACTTCAAACAATTTCTTCCTCCATTAATTTCCAGAACCCAACCTATCCTCGAAATTGAAATTTTGCTTTTCATCACATCCCCTTCTTTTTGCTTTTCATCACATCCCCTTCATTCATCGACAACCTCGTTCCACCACCCCCACCTTCATCTTCCACACTTGAGAACATCAACTACCTTATAACCCTCTTGTAATAGTGGTTTGTCAATAGAAAATCTCTTGTATAATGATAAGCAAAATGACCAAAACGCCTTCACCTTAAAAGTTAACAACCTCACTAGAATAAAAGCATCTCAATGCAAATATGCATTTTTTGAGTTTCTAAACAGTGCCACATCAGCATTTCTATTTACTAGGGGCCCACTTTTGAAATTTTGTTAGAGAAATGCATATTCACATCTCCAATGCAATTATCTAAAGTCAATATGTATCTATTTTATGACCAATCTAATAAAACAATTATTACATCTCTCCTCTTTATTTTACAATTAATGAGCTTTAATATTATTGGTGGAAATAGTTAGAAATCTTAGTCAGCATTTCTAAGAGAGTTTATAGAATTAGAAACTCAACTCCATATTCTCTAACTTTTTTTTTGCCACATCATCTCGATATTCAACTTAGATAATTGCATTGGAGAGAGTTTTTCTAACTTCTTTAGTATCTATACTATGTGGCACTCCATTTTCTTCAAATGCATAATAGCATTGGAGATGCTCTAACATAAGGATTGCTTATGTTAATTTTGGGCATTCGTTTGAAAAATATATTCAGATTTGCACAACCCAAACAATATTTTTCAAACGAAAGGTCGTGAAATGTCTTCCCATGGATGGTCGAATGCTTTTTGAATATTGACGTTTCAGATTTGTTTGTACAGTTGATACAGTTGTTTGGTTAGCCAGATCTGTGCAAAGTCAGATGGTGAGGATAGTTTGATGAATCATCAAAAATAAAAACCTCAGTAGCTAGTACAGTTGTTTGTTTGTGTACAGGGGCGAAACCAGAAATATTTTTCTAGGTGGACTGTGGACAATTTCATATAAATAAAAAATTATACTATATAATTAAAAAAAAATCATTTTGATAGCGAATCTCGACGGTACGAGAGAATTTTTATATAATTAAATAAAAAAGTAACATAGTCATGGAACATAATGAGTCTTACCATCAAATACATATTCTAACAAAAAAAACAGAAAATAAAAAAAAAGAAATATGCATGCAATGTAATACAATAAGATTCTACTTAAATTTTGACTTATGAGGCTTCAAATAGGCAAAATCATTTATTACTGAAATCCAAATCAATTGTAAAAACAAGTTCTCTTTCAATATAAACAACCATACAACTCTCAAGAAACTTGTCATCCATCTTATTGCGCCAAAGACATTTTGACAAGTTTCATAGCCGAAAATAAAACTTAGTTTTTACAATTAATTTTACAACATAAACTTTAAAATAAAAATAAAAATAAAAATAAACCTTACAGTTTTCTCATACCGATGTTTGTATCCTTCCACAAATCCAAAAACTATAAAAACTCATAAAATTGAATTTTTTTTGAGACTTGAAGATTAATTTATATGGTAAATCTACTACTTTTGGTTTGTTGTTAAGGAGTTAAAATTTCCCAATTTGATTTTTGAGTCGGTAAGGGTTAACATTTTTCAAATTGATCTTTCACTTGGTTAAAGAAATACAACGGCCATTACATTTCCCAATTGATTTTTAAGTTATTGTATTGTTATAAGATAATGAAAAATATGGTAAGTTAAGTCAGAATCAGAATTGAACTGGGATATGCTTAGAAATAAATGGGGTGTATTTAGAACAATAAAAACTTTTTTTTTTCCAAAGGCTAGCTAGCCCTATTACCGCCACTTTGTGTTTATATGCAGTAGTTGTGTGTTTGTGCTGTAGTGATTAGTGCTTGTTTTGAACTCAGATAAAATGTTGATCTCGTAAGTTGTTTGTTTTGAATTTAACTATTTGAGTGGCAAATAAGTTGTTATTTGCTTTTAAGCTATGTTGCACGGATACTCCATATTGGGGAGGGAACTCGTATCGAACTCGTATCTGTCCGGATACACCAGAATAAGTATCAGATACACCATTTGGCATATCCATTGACTTTTTCTCAAGTTTGACTATGGGATACGACTAGGATACGGTGGGGATACGGTGGGGATACGGCAAGGATATGGCGAGGATACTGTTGGGGCAAAAATTATTATTTTAGTTTAAAACGGGGTCAAATTAAGATTTACAAAGTTGAAGGTCAAAATCTAATTATTTAAAATAAATCTCAGAATTAATTTCTACTTTTTACTTTTTAGGGTTCCTTTCTTTCTTTTTCCATAGATGCCGCTTCAAACTTCAAACATAGAAGAAGAAGAAAAGAGGAAGAAAAAGAAGAGAAAGAGACTTCTTGAAAGGAAAGAAAAGGAAAGAGAAAAATTTCGACAGCTTCTATTCTACGCATTCTTCCAGGTAATTTCAGGTAAATTCGTGTTTTAGTTTTCTTCATGAATAAAGGTGTATACTTGTAGTTGTATGATTGTATTTGTATCTATCTAATTCATGAATTAGATTATGGACAGAGGGATGTTTAACAAAGAGTAAAAGACAAAAAGATGAGTTAATCAAGTTTTTGTCTTTGTTATTTTGTTTGACCTCTGTGTTATTTATGCTCTATTGCTCGTTGCCCTGTTTTGAATTCTAAATTGCTCTTTTTGAATTCTGATTGCTTTTTTTTTTAATTCTAATTGCTTTGTTTTGAATTTATGTCCTATTGCTCTGTTTTGAATTTATGGTTTCAATTTATACTCTATTGCTCTGTTTGAATTCTAAATTGCTCTTTTTGAATTTCTGATTTATTTATGGCAATTATGATTTATTGATTGATTGATTCTCAATGGCTGAATTTTACATTTTTATGTGTACTTAATGGGATATTTTTGCTGCATTTGGTTGTTATGGACTATGAATATGAAAATTTAGGATCTGTTATTAGTACAAAATGAAAATGTGTAATATAAAATAAAAAATTTATAGGCCCATCTTCTGTTTCTTTTTCTCTTTTTTCAGAAACTGAGTGATATGCCAAACTCTCTAGAGTCTATGAGAGCTGAAACTGAAATTGACAATGATTTGAATGATAATGCTCCGTTGTGGAAATATGTTACAAAACTTGAGAAAATGGGGAAAGGTGGGGAAAATATGTCATTTAAGTGTAACTTTTGTCAGCAAGTTTATAAAGGATCGTATTATAGAGTGAAGAACCATTTATTGAAAATGAAAGGAGGTGGGATTGCAAGTTGCCCTAAAGTTACTGTTGCTAATTTATCGGAAATGCAAAAGGTATTGGAAGAGGCAGAATTAAGGGTGAAACAATCTTTACCTAGGCAAGTTCCTTTACCCACCACTGTTGGTTATTTTTCCGCTTCCGTTAGTAATTATTTCCAAATGGATTTATCATTTGTTGAGAAAAAGAAGAGGAAAGGGAGTGGATCTATTGAGAAGGCCTTCAACAATAGTGCTAGAGAACAATTGGATAGTGAGATTGCATAAATGTTTTACACGAGTGGTTTGTCATTTTACTTTGCCAAAAATCCTTACTATATACGTGCCTTCAAAACTGCTTGTAGTAATACAATTCCGGGTTATACCCCCCCCCCCCCCCCCCCCCCCCCCCCCCCCCCCAAGTTACAATGCATTATGAACTACACTTCTCCAGAAAGAGAAACGTAACATTGAGCGGTTGTTAGGGCCAATCAAGGTTACTTGGAAAAAAATGGTGCAAGTGTATGTAGTGATGGATGGACAGATTGTCAAAGAAGGCCCCTTATTAACATTATGGCTACTTGTGAGAGTGGACCAATGTTCTTGAAGGCCATAAATTGTGAAGGAAAAGTCAAAGATAAGTTTTTCATTTCCAATTTGCTTATCAAGTCCATTCGAGAAATTGGTCCACAAAATGTGGTGCAAGGAATAACTGATAATGCCCCAGTTTGTAAGGCAGCGGGACTTCTTGTTGAATCTATATTTCCACACATCTTTTGGACACCATGTGTAGTTCATTCCCTCAATCTAGCTTTGAAGCGCATTTTTTCACCATCGACACATCTAAGGTATGATGATATTATAGAAGAATGTGGTTGAATTGCAAAGATTTCTAGCGATGCATTGTTCATAACAAAATTTATTATGAACCATAGTATGAGATTAGCAATGTTTAATGATCATTCGAAATTGAAGTTGCTCTCGATTGCTGATACACACTTTGCTTCTACAATTGTAATGCTTAAGAGATTTAACCAAATAAAGCAAGGCTTACAACAGATGGTGATTAGTGAAAGATGGGATGTGTATAAAGAATATGATTTGGAAAAGGCAATATTTATTATATACTTAGCTTTACGGATCCCATTTATGAGATACTTCGAATGGCCGATACGGGCAAACCTTGTCTTCACTTAGTTTATGATTGGTGGGATTCTATGATAGCAAAAGTGAAGATTGCTAATATATAAAAGAACAGAGACAACTTTACGAAGAATCAAGTTCAATGTTCTTTAGTGTGGTGCATGGAATTTTGGCAGAACGATGGACCAAAAGTAGTACACCACTCCATTGTTTGGCACATTCCTTGAATCTTAGGTAACATTCTTTATTCTTTACAATTTATTAATTTTTTTTTCTATTTTGCTATCAT
Source organism: Dipteronia sinensis (assembly GCA_033220585.1). Lineage (NCBI taxonomy): Eukaryota > Viridiplantae > Streptophyta > Magnoliopsida > Sapindales > Sapindaceae > Dipteronia > Dipteronia sinensis. Next base: position 27,335,337 of record CM065645.1, on the reverse strand, counting down.
GTTTATATTTTATATGATTTGTTTGTACTATTCTACTTTTAGGTTTTATAGTGATCAATGGCTTGAAGAGGTTCCGGGAGTATTGCTCCACACCAAGACCTTAAGATTACAAAGGAAAGAAAAAAAATGTCTTCAGAGATATTTTCCTAATGATAGTGAGCGAAGACAGGTCAGTGAAGAGTATGCAGATTTTGCCTCATGCTATGCAGATTTTTCAGGTAGTGATTCTATGAATGATAGATCTTTGATGGGTCCAGTGAAGTTGTGGATTAATCATGGAGCTTCCACACCAACTCTCCAATCTATGGCTTTGAAGTTACTTGGACAACCTTGTCCATCCTCATGTTGTGAAAGAAATTGGAGAACTTACAATTTCATACACTCCGTGAAGAGGAACAAGATAACACCACAAAGAGCTGAAGATTTGGTATTTGTGCATAATAATCTTCGCCTTTTATCAAGGAGATCCCAAACTTACAATGAAGGTGTGTCTCATTTGTGGGATGTTCGAGGGGATGGTTTTGATTCAATGGACATGGAGAATGCCGGGATACTCAAGATTGCCAATCTTTCCCTTGATGAACCAGAATTGGAGGCTAAATTATTTAGATCCGTGGACAATGTGAACGATGATGAATGATTTAATTAAGAATTAAGTTTATGTTTTATTTGGGTTTTGTAATATGTTAGGACTTATATATGTTGGATTATACTTTCATTTTGAAAGGATTATTGGATTATGTTTTCATTTTGAAAGGATTATTGGATTATGTTTTTTGAGAATATGTTTTGAATGGATTATTGGATTATGTTTTCATTTTGAAAGAATTATTGGATTATGTTTATTGAGAATATGTTTTGAATGGATTATTGGATTATGTTTTTATTTTGAAATTTGAATGGAATAGATTATTGGATTATGTTTATATAGAATATGTTTTGAATGAATTATTGGATTATATTTTTTTAAATATAAAATAAAAATATATATTATTTTGATTGACGTATCATACCGTATCCGTATCCTAGTTTTTAGAGATTTATCGTATCTATGTATCATGTTGTATCTGTATCCCGTATCCGTATCCGTATCCGTGCAACCTAGCTTTTAAGTTGTTTTACATTTATATTTTTATTTTAAGTTGCTTAATATTATGTTTATAATTTTTTTTGGAATAGCATACAGATGTGTTGCTTCATTATCTGAATGACTGTAATACTATTTTCAAGTCATACGGATTCGATGATTGGGTTCTTAGTGCAATGCGGTGGTTATTGGAAGGATAACCAGTTTGTTGGTTCGACCACTTTTGCATGTTGTGTTTCCAAGAATGTAAAGGGAATATACAGTGAAATGGTAGAAAACTTTTATGGTCGGATTGGGGTGGACAGATTTGAGCTGAAAATTACATCACTGCTTAAAAGGAATTTCATTACTTATTAATAATGATGATGACGAGGTAAATTTTATCCTTATGCACAACAAATTAGATTGGCCTAAAATTCATGTCGAAGTGCTCGACAAATCTGTACATGAAACTCTGAGAAAGGCAAGAAATACAACAGTAAACTTAGAATATACACTACTGCCTTTTAAACCCACCAGTAATCTACACTTCCCAATCGGTACTCCACATAACAAATCATTGAGTGGTAGCAACCATTTGCATGGGTTTGTGCCTTCACCTAACACTACATCAGTAGGGAATGATTAGAGGACTCTATCATCAACAAACAAGCTGCAAATGTGGTTGATACAGATGGTTCTGAAAAATCCAATACTGAGGATAAGAGTGGTACTGATGATGATACTAGTAATGACCAAAATAGTGTTTAGGAAGTCCCCCAATTTAGTGGGCTAGCGAAAACAGGTGCTAGAGAAGCCCTCAACATATGGTGATGAATAATTAGGGGGCAATGGAGCACTCAATAGCTCTACACCTTCTATGACATCACAGTGGACAGTACCAGGGTTAAAACTTTGCTCAATTCAACATGTTCGATCAAAGGACTTGTTTAAATACCAAGGTGACCAATGTCCAATATCCAAAAGACAGATTTTCAAGGACAATCAAACCTTGAATGAGGCTTTAGGGTTGTATGCATTGGAAGAGAGGTTTGAGTATAAGGTTAGACTATCGAATCATACACAATTCGCTGCAACATGTAGAAAATGAAATTGTGAATAAATATTTAACATAAAAACCACATACTTACCGACTCAATTTTCCATCAAGGAACATTGTAAGTAAAATCACTACCGCAAATATAGCTTGTCAATTCTGCATCAGGAATGAATTCTAAAATATTGAACTCAAGGTATTCGTCTCGAACTTTGATCTTTAAAGGAAGAGGGTCAACCTTCTTCTTTTTGAATCCTGTTTTCACTTTTTTTTCGTTTCAATGCTGGCTTGTTATCAACCATCTCAACTTCATTTTTCTTTCATTTCTCTTTCCTCATCTGCCCTTTTGTTTTATCCATTTTGTCCATCTCAGCTTTCCATTTAAGATTCACCAAATGCAGTAAAATGAATTTAGTAAAATTGTTATGGATTTTATAATTATTCAAAATTACTGGGTAAAATGAACTTACGAAAAATGTGGATGAAACTAATGCAATATCCTCATCGTATTCAACATTTATTGTCAAACGCCTCATTTATTGTCTATGTGTTATGTAAATAAAATGATGAACGTCAGATAAAGTGTCTTAAATACGTACTAAACCAGAGAGGTGACTAATGAAAAAATGTACAATGGTTGATAACCATTTATTGTTGTCCAGGAGCTCCTCGAATTGCTTACGGTTCATAGGTATAATTTATCTGGTATATACACTGTTATTGGTCAAATGTTCTTTACATTAGGAAATAAAAACCACATGTTATACTATCAATAGAAAAGAGAAAATGAATGGACTATTACTTAGCTTGGTCTTCGCCTTTCATAAACGTCATGACTTCAATATTATTTCAAGATTTGTCCAACCCATCTAGTTTCTTTTTCTTTCTCGGCAAGGGATTAGTCCATGGGCTTCGGACATACCTGGACCACTTCTAAGCTCTCACTTTGTTAACATCCTTGTATACGACATCAGAGTTTAGTCTATCAAGTGCTACCACACTCATATTGAGGTTTTGGAACCACAATGTTCGCTAGGGATGGATATTCGTCCAGCAATAGAGGAACTTCTCCAAATCCAACTTCTGCAGATCCAACTTCTCAACATCATTTGATAGCATCTCACTGGCAAGACATGCAGAATTGACGATCTCCTTCATCTCATCACTGTCAAGGATATTTTTGTACTCAGGATCCTAAATTTACAAAGAAATTTAGTCATTGGAATACAGATTCAAACCATTACAAATACTTTATCCATATACGTACCTTAGTTAAAACATATGAAACAGTAATGTCCCATACTTCCGCGTGAACAATTTCAGTGTCACCCTCAACCTTCTCTATAACATTTTCATTGTCACCCTCAACCTCATCCGAAATTTCATTGTCGCCCTCAACCTTATCTATAATTTCATTGTCACCACCCTCAACCTTATCCAAATGTACTGCAGTTGGAACATTGTACTTTTTCATTTCCTCTTCAAATACGGTTTGAACATGGTTCCCATCGGTATCCTAAAGTGATAAGAATATTTATTAAGGACTACAAATTTGAAGAATGTTTATCAAAGACTACATATTTGAATAAACAAAAAAATAAATCAAGCTTACTATATCAAAAACATTGTCATCGTTTTCTTTCGAGATGTCCATCTCCATAACATTTTCTTTGATTGCTCTTGATTTTTCAAATGTTGATTGTTTAGCTAGTCTTTCTCCAACATTCATTTCTTCTCTAATATTTGCAAATTCTACTTTATAAAAGCAACCATTCCTTGTTTTCCTTAATATTTTTTGCATTAACTGAATCGCTCTCCTTATTCAATTTAGCAATAGCTAAATAGAGTTCAGCTATAGTAAACAGACCTGAAGTCTGAAATTTAGACTGCAAATCCAAAGCATATAAAAGTCATCACATTCTTAGAAATTGCTTAATGATAATTCATATAGTTATGTATATTAGAAAAGGAGATTTGTAGCTAAAGATTTATCATTGAAGCTATCGTGTGTATATATATATATATATATATATATATATATATATATCAATCCATATTCATATTAGAGTCAGAGGTTGTAAAAAATGCATGATCAGCTATGCTAAACAACAATTTTTTCAATCCATAACTTATTTCCATCCCAAAAATTACTGATCATATCTATTTTTTTAACATCCATAACTTTTTTAATCCACAAAATTACTAATCATATCTATACGGAATAAATTCGTACCTTGAGAGTTTCAAATCTCTTTCATTGAAGAGCCGCCTCTTAGATTTGGATCTAGAAATGAGCTTATGGATTTGATGAAGGATATTTTATGGTTGTGAAAAGAAGCAGTTTCATCATCAATTTCATTACCGTGAACCTCCAATCTATCATCGCGGTCCTCATCAGAACCAACATTCTGTTCCTTTTCAAATGCCATGTGTACAAACTTCACCAACTTCCTATTGTTTAGTATTAGGCTACACACCTCAAGATTCAAGGACTTGTAGTAATCGATTCCCTTTTCATAATTGTAAACTTGCCAAGCAAACTAAGACATCTGCATGTAGGGAACGAATAATGTTACGTTCTTCCTACAAGTCGGTATTACTATAGGAAAAAAAAATTAATGAGAACATAGATTCAATTTTCAAAACTCTTGTATCGAAATCTCATCTATTAAATAGTGGGAACCCTGTGTCAATTCGTCTCATGATGACATCTGTCAAACATGTAATTCTCTCAACTGCCCAAACCTATACAATTACAAATCAAACATTGTTATTCTATACCTAAATATTGTGTGCAATGTTGAAAGGACCATAATATGTGATACTATTACCTGAAATGCTAGAGGGAATCCGAATATATTGAATGTATAATAGTTGGATTTATTATTTTTTTGAGCATCCTCCTGTGACTTTGGTTTAACTTTGGCTTCTTCTTCTACTACTTCTTCATCTTCTACTTCTATTTTTTTCTCCCTTTCCACTGCTTTCTTCTTCTTCTCATCATTCTCTTCCTTCTTTTCTTCATTCTTCTGTCTATTATCCTCTTTCTTCTGGTCTTGACCTCTCAGTCTCTTAAGGTGTTTCTCGATTGAACTCTTAAGCCAAAACATTGTAAAATTGTGGATGTAAGAGTCCCACAAAAAAAGTTTTAGAAGCATTTTCATCCTCAACTAAAGCAAACAGCCAAGCTAGTAAAGCTTTCTGTCCGTCATCTGTGCCAGAGAATTTGAAGACCATTAATATGTAAGCCATCTTCAGGGCATCTTCACCATCCTCAATTGTGAGCTAATTAAATATGGCAAACAACAATTCAGTTGCCGACCTTCTTTCTTTGAAATATATACTCAACATAGAACCATCAACAACTTCTTTATATTTCTTGAACTCTTAAGGCAGCAGGCCTATGTTTAGCCCACTACACAGACGAAACTCTTCTCTCACGAAACGAGCCTTTTCTCTCCCCAAACAAAATCACATTTCATCAGCCTTTTGTCGGTCAGGGAGAATAATCTCCCTTTTTACCAAGTTATAGATGAGCACGCCATGAATCTTTAACAATTGTACCAAATCCAAGTAATGGCAAAAAGGGTCTTCCTTAAACCTTCCAAGTATGCCACACTGACTTAGGACATCCTTTAAATCTCTGATTAGGTGACACTTGTTTTGCGAGTTTATTCTGGTGTGAATCCAATCTCTGTGGTCTGGGAACCGCCATAATTTTTTCGTTTGGATTAACATGCATCTGTTTAAAAATGAAACAAAAAAAAATTAACACTAAAGAAAACAAATATTGATTTTATAAATGTAAACATAAAAGGAGACAATTGAATAGGAAAACTAGTATCCATATTTATACAAGCTATACGGAAGAAGAATACCACGATGACAATATGTATTTGTAAGTCATTATGTCCAACCTTATCTTTTAAATATCTTTAAACACTTGTTTGCAAGCAAGAATATATGCACTTTTCATCAATATCAACACTTGAATTAACGATGAACATAATCTAACTCTAGCATGGATCTTGGACTAAAGTTATCTCCTAAATTTGATATTTTTATGTAAAGCTTTGGAATTGGAATTCCAAGGCCAGGAATTGGAATTTCAAGTCCTGGAATTGGAAATCATGCTCATGTCGAAGAGATTTCAAGCCCTAAACAGGGAAGATTCCAAACCCTATCTAGTAATGTGAATAAGCAACATAACATGACATTGACAATGCAACATGTAACATGACAACACAACGAAAATGCAACCCCCAAAATAACGTTTCATCCCCACCAAAACACACACACAAGAGAAACACAAGAATATTCAACAATAATCATCTAACTCAAACACCTTTAATTCAAACAAATGGCACATATCTAATAAACACAAACAAAGCAACAAACATTTTGCTTAAAATTAAGCTCAACTAAACATTTTCTTTTATTCTTTAAATACAAATCACTAAAAGCACAAACCCAACAACCAAGCAAAAAAAAAATACACAGATTCAAGCATGTGTGAGTTGTAATTCTAATTAGCTTATTGCTAGGTGATTGCCAAAGCAAAAAAAAAAAGTATGATCATTTGTTAGACTTAAAAGTTTATGCTCGTAGGCCCAAACAATGATATTAAACTATCTAATTAACAAGTGGAAAAGATAAATGGATGGATACAAAAAACTGTTAAATACCCAACACATAAATTACATGAAAGACTGCTTGCACTGGGCCGACACTAACGACAGGGGTTAGCTTAACAACTAATACACACTTATCAGAATTGTAAGACCCGAATATTTTTTCCTCTTTATTAGTAATATTAATAGTAGAAATAATAATAATAGTAATAATAATAATAACAATAATAACAATAACAATAATAATAATAATAATATTATTATTATTATTGTTATTATTTTTATTATTAGTGTATATATATTTACACAGTAATATCAACTAAAGGTAATGCTTTCATACTAAAACTCTCATTTTTCTACACTTGTTTCTTTGCCAAAAGAACATAGCAAAATATTGTCTCATAGATTGATTAAGAGTATTTTGAAGATATGATTTCTTAAAGTTCTTAAAGTTTGTTTTCTTTTTAAACATTTATTTACAGCTTTATTTTTTTTTCAAAACTCTTTGTTTTATTATTAAAATATCCCATTAACAAAATTAGGCCTCTAACAATTACTTATTTTTAATTTTATACGTAAATTTGTCTTAATGTAGAGATATTGGAGTGAATGAAATAGATATATACGCGAAGCTATATTATAAATTGCTTGAATTTTAGAGTTCATTAAGGAGTTCAAATTTGAGTATTAATGTAGGTTGCAATTCCAATTTGTTTTAATATTGGTGAAGAAGATGTTACGGTGTCATTTATTTTTATTATATTTGTAGGTCACTATTGATTCTAAATTTTGGTATTAAAATAGTAGACACATGTATCAATTTAGATGATAATTTTTAGAATTTTTGGTGATGTTTATCTTATAGAGTTTTTATTTCTAAATCGGCTACATATACAGATTTTCTGAATCATCAAACCAATCTTATTGTATTAAAGTAATTTTAAATTGAAATTGGGGAAGAATTTATGTCTGGTTTTTGGTAATATGGTTGTAGAGACATACTTGACTCAGAATTTAGCTCATCAACCATACTTGACAGTCATGAGCTCTTGATGTTGTAGGAATTTTAATTCTCAAAAGGAGATAGGTAAAGTACCGATGTCTTAGTCTATAAATAAAATTTTGGAATTTTTCATAGTATGTAGAATTGTTAAAGTTTGATATGAAGCCTGGTTGGAGGATCGAAATTTTACACTGTCAAGATTGACCCTTACGTGCTTAGAAAATTATAGAAATTCATAGGTATTTGATATAATTCTAATGTTTGGAGAGGAGTTAGTAATCTAATTTTTCAAATTATTTACTAAGTTTTGCAATTTTTCGAGGCCTTTAACAGTTTCAAATCAATAAAGTTTGAGCACTAGAATTTATTTTTCTGAAATTTCTTCATGAAAATGAATAAAAATGTATTAATAAAGAAGTTGAGTTAGATTTCGTTTGTGTTTGATATGGTTTTTGTAAGGATCAAAAGTGTATTTTTTTTAATGCTAGAAGCTATTTTGAAGTTTTTTTTAGTTGCTTAGCAAAACTCAAAACAGTTTTTTTAATATATGAATTGTCTCAATTACCCTTTTTAAAAGTCATTTTATGTCTACTTGGAAAAACCCAAAATTTGAGCTTTTTCAAAAAGTTTTTTTTTGAGTTTTTTTAAAACATATGAATTGTCTAAACTATCCTTTAAAATTTTTAAATATTCCACCATACAACTCTTTCATTATATATACATTGTCAACAACTTGTTTGTAATTCACACGATCAAAAGTTATTTTTAAAAATACATTATCAACACATTTTTTGTAATTTACAAACCCAAAAGCCTTTTTTGTTTGAAGCACTACTCATTAGAAGCTCTGCTACAAAAATATCTACTCCATATGTGCGTTTGGTGCGCGGAATAGGATTTGACTGTTTTTAAGACATGAGATTGGATTGGATTGGATTGGATATTGGATTGGATATGATATGATTGGATTAATTATAGTATTTCCCGTGTTTGGTGTAACATGAGTTTTGAATAAAAATAATGTTATACTCTGTTTGGTATAGAATGAGATAAGATAAAAGTGTAATATTAAAATATTAAAATAAAAAAAAGTTTTTTAAAAAATATCTTTTAACTCTCCTACGTTCTCCTCTCTCCTCAAATCTCTTTCTCTCTTTTCCTGTCTCATCTTTTTATTTTCTCTCTTATGCTGTCTCATCTCATACCTCCCCCGTGTTAATCTTAGTTAAACTTACCTAAAAAAATCATTGATGAATAAAACCAATAGCTCTCAACTCCTCCATAGCTGATCTCATCTCTTCTTCTTCTTCTATTTTTAATTTTTCAATTTTTTCTTTCTTTCTTACACTGGTGCGAATCTTCTTCTTCTTTTATTTTTGATTTTTCAATTTTTTTTTCTTTCTTAAACCGAAATTTGTGTGCAGATCTTCTTATATTATTATTATTATTCTTCTTCTATTTTTTAATTTTTGAATTTTTTTTCTTTCTTAAACCGAAATTAGTGTAGATCTACTTGGTGTAGATCTAAGTAGATAACACTGCTTTTTGTTAATTTTATTATATATAATCCTTAATTTTTTTATAGTGATTATTGGGGAAGCTGCTAAGGAAGCTTTGAGCAAACTTTGGAAAAAATTATGGTTCACTATAAAGATATGAACTGGGATTTTTTTTTTCTTTTTTTGAACAAATTTGGGTTTGTGGAGTTAGATATTATTTTGATTTGATGATATATGTTGGGTTTTGGATTGGAGAATCTAGTTTTATGATAAGTGAAGATGAGTTTATGAAGATTGATGATCTAGGTTTGTAATAATCAAGAGAGAAGCTGGCTTTGACGGTCAAATGGTGTTTGTGTAATAAGGAAGATGGGAAAGAAATTAATCCCATGTATTTAGTTGGGACTAATTTATCCCTTTGCAATGGGATAAAATGGGTTGACATGATTATTTTTATCCAGTCCTATCAATGAGCCAAACATGAGAAATGGCTTAAAATTAAGCCAATCCCATCATATCCCGTTAAACAAACTGGCCCTAGAAATACTATTTGAAAAATCATATCAAACACATCCTTCTTTTATTTGGCTAGTTTTATTAAGGGATTATTATTTTATATGTTTAGGTTCCTCTTATGACTTCCCAATATCGTTAATGAAACCTTAAACTTGCTATCATTAGAGGTAAATAGATTTTTTGCATAGTATGTAGTTGCATAAAGGTTTTCTTAGAAAACAGATTTATTTATCATATTATTATATTCTGAAATATTTTATTATATATGCTTATATATGTAAATAAACTCATTTACCTACTTATGTAGTCTTTACTTACATATTCATTACCTAATTCTTTTTAAATAAGTTTTACTCTTACTATAACTTTTTGTTTAAAAGCTTAAATGTTTGGTTCTTTTGTGCTTTAGTAATGTAAATATATTATTATATACATATTTTTGAAAGTAATGTTTTAACTCAATGCCAATAGTAAATGAAATGTGAAATGAAATGGTGATCACCTGTGATAATGTAAATGCAGCGCGCACGACAAATGAAATGTTATGATTTTGGTCTTGTACAAATTTCTTAAATGTAAATGGACGGGTCACTGGAGGTATTGGTGACATTACTTGATTTGAGCTTATTTTTATGAAATGTTATTAATCGTTATCATACACTAAAAATGTTAATTTTGCAAGTTTACTTGTATTTGAAAATATTACTTTTACAAGTTTACTTGTATCTAAAAATGTTATTTTGGCAATTTTAATTATATCTGAATATTTGAAATTTATGTACTCTTTAAATATGATTATAAATTTCATAAATGTTTTCGATTACGTATTATGCAATACTTATTGAGTTGACAGCTCACCCCTTGTCATTTAACATTTTGCAGAATGCGTTTTATTTAGGAGTTGACTGCTAGGGCGATAGACTTTCAAGAGTTGTACGTGATTGATATTTTATGTAATGTTTTCCTTTGTTTTGTTACTTAGAATCTGAGTTTAGGTTCTCGGTATTGTTTTAATTTCTTTTAAAGTGTTTTGAACCTTATTGTTGGATTTATTTGGAGATATATATTTTCATTGGAGAATGGTTTATTTGAAGTTATTCAATGATTATTAGTTTTTTTGGGTGAAGTAATTAAGGATTTATGATATAACATTCCATATCAAAGTGTTTAATTACCGTAGATATAATAACTTGATAGATTCGAATCAATGCCAGCACATACAAAAACCGCCCACACTCATTTACTAGGATCCATGAATAGATTCAACATTATAGTTAACGAAATCAAATACACAACTGGGTACTTGTCAAACCCTATTTTTCAAATTCTACCTAGTAAACACACATTTAAACCATAAATCAAACAAATTTCATTCAAACGGTCAATAACATTTAAAGCAAAACAAATTCAACATAAATCAACTATAAAATTTTGAACTTTCAAACTAGAAAAAGAACCCAGAAACATAGCCCCACGGATACAATATCACATGAAAAAAAATCAAAAAAAAAAGAAAGAAAGAAAAACAATATCTAACATGTAATTAGTGATTTTTTTTGAAACGAGAAACCAAAATGCCTACCTCTGCTCGCTCGAAGTCGTCGTAGCTATCGACATAGGGTTCCGTTGATATGTTCTTCGACTTCTCTTATTCTCTCTTGTTGTCGTCGTTCTTTACCGCCTTTGCTTCTCAACAACAACCATCTTCTTCTTCTTCACTCTCTCTCTCGCCTCTTTTATTCTTCGTTCTTCTACTATCTCTTCTCAATGACACAGTCTTGGTCTTTTTCTCTTCGTCGAGTCGCCTTTCTTCTCCGTCTCTTTGTTTGGTCGCATTTGATGTAGACATGACGCCGGTGCGGTTCGAACCGGCGAACCAAACCGGAACCGGCGTCCAAAAACCGGAACCGGTTTTTTCTGTTCCGGTTCCAAAACCGAACCGGGAACTGGTACTGACCGGGCCCGATTCCGGTTCCTTTTTTAAGGAACCGTCCGGTTCAAACCGGACTGGAACCGGTGGTTCTGGTTCCGGTTCGAACCGGACGGTTCCACCAATATTTTTTTTTTTAAAACATTTTACTTATAAAATAAAAATGTTAAAAAAAAATGGACATTGTAGAGTATTGGGTCATGGCCCATAACCCTTGTCCAAGGAGATATAACTTCTAGTGCATTATTCTCTTTTTTATATAGGTTGTGCCACTACTCACTTGTCTTATTTATCCAATGTGGGATCTAGGATTGAATAAAACTAAGATTATAAGCAATCACTCTATGACCAAGATTATGGAAGAATAATATGTGAATGAGATTTGATGATTTATTAATATATATATATATATATATTAATAGTATATTAAAAAAATGATACATATTATTATATATTTTCATTCACAATCCACATAATATAGAAGATTAAGAAAGTTGACAGAAATTGAACAATTTTTGGCTGCCATTAGTTACTGTTTGTCCACCAAACATTTGTTTAGTATTTCTAACACTGAATTATTTGAGACTTAGCTAATAGCTTCAATAATGCAATGTTTTGATTGTTGTTGAATTTAGTTTAAATGAGAACCATGTGCTTCATTTTTCTATTAACAGACAAATTGATATAAAATAATTACATCTAATATGAATTTAATTAAATAATTGTACTTAAAAGGAATGAATTGAATAATTGAATAATTGAATTGAACAAATTTTGTATGGACAAAATTGCCAAAAATTGAACAATTTTTGGCTGCCATTAGTAGTACTACTGCAACACTGCTTGTCCACCAAACATTTGTTTGATATACATATTATTATATATTTGCACTCTTTTGTCTTTTATTAACAATATTCCCTTTGTTTACATCTAACAACAAGTTAAAAAAGTTTTCAAATGGAAATTCATTATGTTATATCAATGAATGTAAATGGAAATTCAATCCTACATCCCATATCGGATAAATAAGAGAAGTGGAGAGAGACTTAACCTATATAAAAATGAGGAGAATGCAAAGGAAAATAAACATTATTGGACAAGGGTTATGGGCCCCAACCCAATACTTTATAATGTCCTATCTAACATTTTACTTTTATTTTTAAATAAAATATTATTTTTTGAAGAAAAAAAAAAGGAACCGAACCGCCGGAACCGGACTGGAACATGCGGTTCTGGAACCGGAACCGGCGTCATGTCTAATTTGATGTTTGAAATTTTGAGATTTTTTTAGTGTTGAGGAAATAAAAGAGGAGGGCAATTCGGTAATGTGTTAGGGTTGAGGGAATAAAAGAGGGCAATTTGATAATTTGAATTAAATGAGTTACATGGTAATTTGATAAAACCAACTATGAAAAGAACACAAATGCAATTCTTTTGATAATTGGTTTGCTCTTTCAAACATATAGATGTCCATAAAAGACAAGAGTGGCACACCCCCTACCGGTCTATTTATGTTCTACCTTTTTAATTATGCAGTATTTTTTTTTATCAAAATTACTTAAAGAGTTATACAATTTAAAGAAAAAATATATTCTATAAGTAAATCTATTAGAACTCCAAATTTATTTTCCAAAAAAGAAAACTACGTTCTTGTAATCTATTTCTTGAAAAAAGAAATTCACTATTGAACCCTAAAATTTGCGAATAATTGTTTGAGAATGATATCTAACATATAGAAGAATTGTTTGAGAATAACATAAAGTATTTGTAAAAATTGTCTGACAATGATATCAAGCATTTGTAAGAATTGTCTGAGAATAATATCAAGCATCTGAAAACAATTCTTTGCTTTTTCTTTAAAATAATATCAAACTGTCGTTGTGTTGAAGCAACGTGATATTTTTTATTTTCCACCATGAAATAAGAAGAAAAAAAAACTCAAAAAAAGAAAAAAAAAATTATTCAATGGAGGTGAGAGAGAGACGCATATAAAGATCAAAAATAGAAAGATCAGAGATGTGATGTATTTTTTTTTTTTGAAATATTACAATAATTCAGGGTTTTATGGGTGAGATGAGAGAGACTTGAACCCACAATCTCTATATATGAGTGTTGGGTATTAGCACTGGGCCAATCTCATCTTGTCAGAGATATGGTGTATTAAATTTGAAAAATAAATAAAAATGGTAGTTTTAGAAATAAACAAAAAAAAATTAATAAAAATATTTAATTTTATTTAATTAAATTAAAATTTTGAAAAGTAGGGTATATAAATAGTCCGGTATTGTGTGGAAATAGCACCATCAAAGAAAAACACCCCAATAAAAAATAGTACTATTGAGCTTCTTCCCAAAGTTGTGCCTCTCTGCCTTTTCTAACAGTATTCGAATTCGAAATCCCGAAGGTCTCATTTTAGCAATGTCGTCGACGCGAAAGAAGCACCCGATACCTAAACCCAATTCGTTGCCATCTCTTTCTCTACCGAGCTGGGCAGTGGACCCACCACAAGCACTATTTCCATCAAAGCAAGAGTTATTTAGGGTCGTAACAGTACTCGCCATCGCATCTTCGGTCGCTATAGCCTGCAATTACTTCGTTAATTTTTTAAATCCCACACTGAAACCCTTCTGCGACAGCAGCTTAGACTCCCTACATTCTCATACCGGTTAAGTGAAATTTTGCTTTCCCTTTTCATACTGTGTCTTTCGTTTAATTTTAGTCTTTTTATCCTCTCTTATTGCATCGAGCGTTAATTTTTAATTCCTTTTAGGATACATGGTCTTGATGCAAAAATGTGTCTTAGTGTCTAACAGTGATTTATTAAAAAAAGGGTGCTAATGTGCACGGTGACTTGATAGGAACTCGAATTGATGAGTTGCAACTACTAGAGCAAACAGCTCAAAGGGTGCTATGGGGTTGTTTGAGTGATTTAATTGTTTAAGAGTGCCATACATGGTATATATAGCTAGTTAATCGATAGATATAACGAACCGCTTTAGTGAGTTTGAATTAGTTGATCTTATTTCACCTCGCGGCTTGAAACTAATTGTTGATACTTCATCCTATCCTCGTATAAGTTTGAATAATTTGTCATTGTTACCGTTGATAACAAAATATTAAGCTTAAATTTCGAAATATGATTATTTGCTATTAATTGAATTTTGTTGAATTTCATTATGAATACAAGTTATTCCACCTATTGTTATTTTTATTTTATTTTTTGAAGAGAAAAAGCAATTCATTCAACAGAAGAAACCTTACAAGAGTTCAAATCCCAGTTGGCCATAAACCTTAACCAATCTGGAAAAGAATTTAACCAAACAACAGACACATCTAAAGATAACGCAAATCTGGTAGCTTCATGAGCCACCGTGTTACAATCCCTGGAAATAAAACTAACTGAAACCTCTCTATCAACAGACAACAAAGCCTTTATATCAACAATGATATTATCAACCTCCCCTTAGAAGAAATTACTCCATTATACATCTTAACGACATTCAAGGAGCCCGACTCAACACCTAACGGAAACAAACCAGCATCAGCAGCCAACATCAACCCCTCATAGCAACCTCCACCGAAACCCTGCCTTCATAAAACATAGCTGCAGCTTTAACAATAGCCCCTTCGTTATTACGAAAAACCACCCCAGCCCCAACCTATTCTTACCGGAATCCAGAGCAGTATCCACATTCATTTTGAAACAACCGGTTACCAGTGTCAAGAGCTGTCCAATACCGAGCCCCCTTGTTAAGTCATGCCACCTTTTGATTTATAATGAAATTGTATTATCACCTTAAACATTCTTTAGTGTCACCTTTTAGGTTACATTTTACTTTTGCAAACTAACGTTTATCTTTTGTCACCTTTTAGATTAGACTTTACCTTTGTGAACTAGTATTGTTGGTGTCACCTTTCTTTTTGATGACGCTTTGCTTTTTGGCGCCAAGATTCTTGGTTTCATTTGTTGCCTAAATGAGTAAATGGTGATACAAAAAATATTAGTTCACAGAAGTGAGGTATAACCTAAAGGGTGACTCTAAGAATATTAGTTCAAAATAGCAAGGTGACATGGAAAAATGTTAGTTTATAAATGTAAAGTGTAACCTAATATGTGACACCAGAAATATTAATAAAAAAACCAAGGTGTCAGTTAGAAGGTGACACCACAATGAGAGGCTTCCATCAAGATGAGCTCATAACCCAATCCTAGCAAGAGTATGATAGGTTTTCATGGATATAAGCTAGTGCCCAAACATTGGCACTAAAATTAGCCTTTTACAAAGGATGTTTGTTACCTAGGTGACCTCAAGGGTATGGGTAACAAAAAGTAAGTTGATGGCTTGATGCCGAGAAGGCCCACTAGGATTGCCGATTGCGGGTCCATATAGTTTCATCATACACCAAAAGATGGTGTGGCTCATAAACGGGGTTTCAAACTCCTGTTGATAGGGAAATTCATTTGCATAGTATATAATCAATGAATATACACATTTCAAAAATTAAGCTCCGTCTTTCGTTATCTCCAAGTAAATTCATTTGCATAGCATATAATCAATGAATAAACACATTTCAAAATTAAGCTCTATCGTTCGTTATCAACGCTAACAAAGTAACAAACATAACTTATTCAAGCTCAGGCAGGTTACAAGATGAGATCTCAACTATTTAAATTCAAGTTATGGGATTAGATAAGATGAATTCATTGAAACTCGAGTCGTCATTATTCTCTCAATTAACTGGCTATAGAATAGCGGATAGCCAGGTATAAGCTTATGCCCAACGATCTCACTCTCACCATCAAACCTCTTGAAATTGACTCGAGTGTTTAGGTAGATACATTGGTGCCCTCTGACTTGTTTGCTTTGGTTGTAGGTTATCAGTTTGAGTTCCCACCAAGTCATCATCCATGCTACACCCTTTTTATATTAAATAATTGTTAGACACAATTCTATCTAGTTAGTTAGTTAGTTGGATAAGTACATATTTATAAACTTTTATGGATTGTTAACTTAGTTGTTGGGCTCCAATTGAAAGACAATTGCGTTTCTAAGTAGGATAAACAATCTTTAATGAAGTGAGCAAATATCTTTTAGCTTAGATTATTAAGAAGCCCCAGAGTCAAGTTGTGTTCTTGTTGGCTATGAATGACTACAAATCAGTTTTAGCGTAGTCAAGTTTGAGCTCTTGTTTTGTTATATGCTTTTATCTTTCTTAATTAGTATATGTTGTAGTACATCATTCTTTTTTCTATATTCCATAATTTCTTTTTTTTTTTCATGCATGTGTGTATGCTTCAAATTGTTTAGGATGTTAAACTGGTTTTGACTTGCACTTATTATGTAGAGATTTAAATAGTTTGGTATTGTTGCTGCTAGCAGTCACCAGGTTCATTGCTGAAGCTGTTGATTCTTAGTTGTCAATATTTATTAAGATTGCCCCAGAGAAATGGTTTCACTGTTTTCAATATTTGTGATCTCAAGTAATCTTTCATCTGAACATCTAAAGAAACAGATAGTGGTTTCTTCATTCACTTTTTTTTTTTTTTTTAAATATTGGTTTCTTCATTCTGCTATAAAAGTTGCTGGGCAAAGAATAGTTCATCAATTTCAATTTTCAAGGCAACAGATGTATTTTTCAACTCTCTTGAAAATGTAAATAGTCTGCTTGATGGTTGATAAGCATATAGTTCTCCATGTATCATTGATAACCTTCCTCTAGGACTGGTTATCTTTTCTTTTTCCCTCCTTTTTTCCTTGATTTGAATTTGTTCTACTCATGCATTTTTCACATCTATGTTGGTCTGCTTACACACACACACACTTTTTGTCTAGCCTTTTTTATTTGAGCACATTTCTAAATTCTAATACAGCCTTGGATAGGGTGGAATGAAATGGAGATAATGCTACTAAGACTAACTAGTTTGAGTTGAGGGGTATTTGAGTTGATTGTTCAATTTGTGTATGATTAGTATTGCTTTTAAAGATGTACCCTTATGTTGAGCCATAGGTTTCAATATTAATTTTATTACCTTCCCCGTTGTAAGCTTTTGACCAGCATACACCATTGCAGATTCTTGTCAGCCCTGTCCTAGTAATGGGGAATGCTATCAAGGAAAGTTGGAATGTCTGCATGGCTACAGAAAATATGGGAACTTGTGCATTGAAGATGGAGATATTAATGAAACAGCTAAGAAACTTGTGTGTTTCTAGAATCTTGCTCTTTCTAGTATCTTAGGAAGGGAAATGCATAATTTACTTCTCAATATCATTTATATATCTTTCTAATTGGCCATTTATATGTGATGCAACTGCAGTCAGAAATGGTGGAACATCGTTTGTGTAAAGCATATGCTCAAGTTTTGTGTGATGGATCTGGGTCAATATGGGTTGTTACCTTTCCCTCTAAGACTTTATTACAATTAATTTATTATATGCATGTATTATTGAATATAATTATGTTGGGATGGCAACATTTTTAATTCTAATATGTACAATATGTACTCATTTTCAGGTTCAAGAGGATGACATGGTGAAAGACTTGGGTGAACATGAATTGATGAAGAACTTCGAGTCGAAAAACGCCATTTACATCACAAAGAAGAGGACAATGGATACCATTGGTAGCATTCTGGAGTCGAGGACTAATTCATATGGGTATGCCATTTGATTTGGCATAAAGTTTGATCTAGTGAAAGCTTTTAAATACTCTGGTGCAGGTGCTCTCAGCATCTGAAGTGCATATGTTTCCTTTCTGTGTATAGGATCAAGGAGTGGAAGTGTCCAGACTTGCTAGCAGAACAGTACAAACCATTTTCCTGTCGTATCCGTCAATGGGTCTCCAAGCATGCTCTTATCGTTGTGCCTTTTTGTGCATTGGTACTCCACTCTGAAAGGAAGCCTTTGAGTGCTTTAAGTTTAGTATCAACATGTTGAAGCTTGTTGACAATATTGAGATATACAGCTTGTGGGATGCACATTGTTACTTTGGAAACTCCGCCGGAGATGGTATTTATCAATCAGAGTCGAAGAGCTATACCGCCAGGTATACAGACCCACTTGTTTTCCATAGTTAGCAAGTTTTTAGTTTACTTATTTATTACCTGCTGTATGTTAGTATCTTTCAGAGGCCACCATCCTATTATTCTAGAGTTTCAGTCCACAATCTTATTTATGAAGGTTACCAGTAAAACATCAACTTTTGGTTTTGAGTATTATATTTAGCACAATCAGAACGGTTAAATAACTAGTGCCAAATTGATGTACCAATGAATGAAATGATTATGGTATCACATTATTCACACTAGAGCCTCCTTGTTTTATGCTAGTAGGATCTGTGAGATGAAAAATAGGGAATAGATGGATTAAGAAGAAATGAAGGAAAGGGGGGAAAAACAAGGTAAAATTGCGATAAACTTTGTACCAATTATTACAGTTTTGATTTTTGACTAAAAATACATGAATTGAAATTATTTTCAATTTGATAGGTTTGTGAAATACTTGAGGAGAATGCCTTGATGTCAAAGTCTAAGAGTGAAAATGGCGAATGTGAACCATGGATAGTTGCCTCACGGTTGCGAGATCATCTTCTTTTGCCAAAGGAAAGGAAGGACCCTGTGATATGGAAGAAGGTAGTCTTCGATGTCCTTCGATTTGATTATTGTTTCAATCATGAAGTTATTTTATTTTGTAGAGAGATTACAGTTGATTTCTGATTATTTCTGGATCAAGTTTATGCATTAAAATTTCCATGTGATTTTGTTGTTGTTTTTAAATAGCATAAGGTAGAATATTTTTGTACCTTAGTGGCAGTATGTCAAACAAATTAAATTGCATAGTAGCAATTTTTGACCAAAAGTTACCTGTTCTATGGAAACAGAATGAAGTTGTTATGCCTCCTCTAGAAGTCTTCCTTTTTCTTATGAACTCAACTCAACAAAATCATATATACACTTGAATTTGGATGCATTACTTTTTCTCACATTTATTTTTTAAATCGCAATATTTTCAATTTTTCACTATCATGTCCTATCTAACCTCTTCAACTCATGGGATTTCTAGACTTGGTCATGTCCCTTTATATATTTGACCTTAAATCAACCATCTTTAAAGTTTTAAGCTCCATGCTCATTCCAATGCTGTTAGGGTTTTTTTTCCCTTTCTTTTCATTTTTGATCCCGTTGCAAGAACATTTAGCTGACATTTGCAAAAGCTGCAGGTCAAGCAGTTGTTTAGTCAATGCAGTAATGAGTTTTTAGATCATTTTTCTTTTCTTTTCTTTTTTTCTTTAATTTACACTGACATTTTTCATTTTTGATAAACCTTTATGGAAACTTTTTGCATCAATATTTTTGTGTATTTGATAAAGGTAAAGGATTAGTTATATATATATATATATATATATATAGGAAACTAAAATGATTTTATAGAAGAAAGATGATACAAAGGTGGACAAGCTATCCACAACTCAAAAACCTTTTGTGGACTACAAAAGATAACAAGTATGGAAACTTGTATGAACTTTGCTCCAAACCCAAAAAATGTCTATAAGAAAAGTATCTATTTTCAAAAGTATTGAATACAATGCTTCCCCATTTCCCCATTTAAAAGGATGAAAAAAATGAAGTATCGTGGAATTCTTTGGAGACAAAAGCCCAAAGTGAAGCCAAGAATTTGATTCTATCCCACAAGCAATTGATATTCCCCTCTTGTATATCTTCAAAGATTCTACTATTTCTTACCAAATTACCCATAACGATGCAGAACATTTCCATAAGACTTTAGCTTTGTCTCCTTTTCCAAAAGCATGGATATTCTCTTTAGTAATGAGCAAGGAAAAAAATATCGGTACCGGTATTGGCCTTTTGAATTTATGGAAATATCAAGGATAATATTGATTTTAGTTGGATATTAAGTAAGAATTTGAAAAACGATGGATATTTGCTTTTAAAGTTTGAGTTTTTTCATGAAACTTTAGGATAATATATACCAACTAAAAATGCATCAAATAAATTACTTTCTGTCAGCAAATTAACATAGTTATAATAAATTATAATATAGATAGTGTATATACCAAGTGATGTTGGTAAATTTAATTTTTATTAAATTAAATATTTAATGAAAAATATTCTTTTTTTTACAACATAATTACGCATTATAAGAAAATTAAATATTTATTGAATAACTCAATCATACATTTGCACATGTCCTAATATTTAATACCAAAATGAATTCCTTTGTAGTCCAAAGACATTAGGTACATTTTTATCTTGATTTGAACAATAATTTTCCTAAGAAAATGTGCTTGCATAATTTTGAAGGTTATTAACATGTCACATGTAGGTTGCTTGATCTCTTCCTATTGATCCATAAATTGTATAGTTTGGATTTATCCGATTCGGTGGATATTGTTAATCAATATGCATTGAAATTTCATATGGCTTTTGTGGTGAAGGATAGTTAAAAATCTTGTGGCCGCCATAACTACTGGAATATGGTACATTGGAATCTAACCCTGTCCATGAATCACCAAAAAAAAAACTATGTTCGGTTTCGATGCTCATTGAGGAGAAAGTCGTAGTTAAAGATTCCTCATCGGTTTGACTCATTCCTCCATGTTGCTTGCCACGAGAACTATCAAAAGTTTTTCTTGTTGCCCCAATTCATGACCCTTTGGCCGAGCTTCTCTCCTTCTCCTTCTCATTCCTTTTCTTCCCCTTTGGCCGTGCTCTTATTCCCCTCTATTCTCTCTCTCTCTCTCTCTAAGTCTCTTTTCCTTCCTTCCTTCTTTTTACAACCAAAAACTCCCCTCCTCCTCCCATCTCATTTGTTTTCTTTTCGTTTCTTATAGATATAAGTTCCAAATGGAGCCATTTGATCGGCTATTAAGATTTTGCTTATCTACCTTTTGCACCTAGCCCTTCCTACTCCATGTAGTTGACTTCTTACCTCACATTAATTTTAAATATGCCCCACAAAAATATGCATATCATGGTCATGTCACATTTTATCTTATAGTATATATTAACAAGGAGAAATGAACCGACTTGAATGACAATCACCACTAAAATGTGATCAATGGAATCCTCACTTCTTTTACACATAATACAACAACGGCAATGCAAATATTAGGATTTCGTCTTTGAATGACATCCCTGGTATTTATTTTGCCTTGGGCAAAGGTTTGAATCTTAGCTGGAACTTTGGTTTTCCAAATCATTGCAAAGGGATTGAAATCATTGAAGGATCTATCATCACTTAGCCATAAGAAATAAGATTTGCTTGAAAAGTTTCCAGTAGGCTCAAGATTCCAAACTCTTCTATCCCCCCTTATATCATTAAATGAAAAGGAATTGAGTTTTGGTGAAGAGGGCTGCATATTCATATATCCCCTTTCAAATAAATCCCACCTAAAATTTAAATCCCAATGCCATTCCAGGGAAGAAATAGTTACTGCATGTTTATTGTTGAAATTTAATGTTGATTTATGTTTGCAGGTTGAGGAGTTGGTACAGGAAGATTCTCGGGTGGACCAGTACCCGAAGTTGTTGAGGGGTGAATCAAAAGTAGTGTGGGAATGGCAAGGTATGAAAGCATATACTGAATTTTTACCTGAGTTAAACAATGTTCCAGTTTGTTTAACCCAATTTTTGTTTGATTATCATTGTTGTTTCAACTTGATTAAATATAAAAAATAAGTTATTGTTGAAGACTTGAAGGGGCATTTTCTGAAACAAACTTGTATATAGACATTTATTCAATTGGGCACTAGATCTCATTGCTAGAAGGAAATCCAGAATATAGTGCATATTAAAAGTAAAATTGTCTGTTCTATGTGCTTCGCATGCTAGCCAACTGCAAGATTGGACTTCATTTTCTGTGGCTTGTTATATATTTTAGGGAGTCTGAAACTCATTTTTTTGGTATGGTAGGATCAATAGAGTTGTTTCAGTGGACATATTTTATTTGTGGCTAGTATAGTGCAGGGTTTTCAAGTCCTAAGATTTGTTTAGATTCAGAAACTGCATTAGGTGGATAATTTGTCTAGGTTCCTTGAGTACTTTACCCTCTATGGTTGAATAGTGGCAAATGAACTACCTTTATTGCTAAGTTTGATATCAACGGAGGGAGACAAGAATTAGGATGCAATTGTTGTTTCGAGTATTGAGAGGTAATTTCAATCCATGGACAATGTAATTAATGAATTCCAATAGACCAATACCAATTAGAATCAAGTGGGTTGAATCTGAAGATGATGTCAATTACTAGAGTATCATGGTTTTAAGATGCTGATCATTTGAGTAAAAGGATGGAATAGGGTGAAATCTACAAGTTGGAATGTGTCTTGCTATCTTGATTCTTGACACGTGCCTAATTGTTATCTGAGTTTTTATTTTGGGTTGGTGGTATGATTCATTTCTTCTTGCTCCTTTTTGACAGTGATATAATTCAATTTCTCCTTCCGCTTCAATTTTTGAAAAATTATTTCGTATCTTATTGTAGTTGAAGGCTCTTTGAGCTCTTCAAAGATGAGAAAGAAAGGAGAGGCCAACAAATTGAAATCTCCTGAAGGCGGGGACATGAAGTTTGATCAACAACAACGTACATTGAAGTCTGGTGAGATGCCACTGTTATCTTTGTACTTCAAAATGCGGTTATTATTGAACATGTGTGCTGCTTTACTGTTCTCTTTCCAAAAGTTGTATCTTTGTGTATTTTTTTAGTATCTTCATCTGATAAGTTTACACTCAAAATGTTTTATGCAGAGCCTAAAGCGCTGATCTTCTGACCCGGGGTATTTTTGTGAAATGGATTCCAAGTCTTCTCTGGATCCCATGAATCAAAATTGTTTAGCTCAGATGGTAATGAAGGACAGATTTTGGAAAATTCAGTGAAGCCTCAGGATAGGCAGATTGTTGATAATGGAAAGTTTTGTGCTCCACATAGTTTCTGTGAATTGTAATATGGGACATACAAATGTTTTTGGTTTTCATCTGTTAGCAGCAAATGGGACATTTACAGAGTGAAGAAGAATTACTGGAATATTAACTTGTTTCTGTTGTAAACTTGTAATGGTATTATAATAAGAAAGGTCTCATTTATCTTTGCCTTTATTTGTTTGAATTATCTAAGGATTTCGAAAGAAACGCCAACCAATTACTTATATGGGTATGTCAATAATTAAGATTGTGATACATTAGTTGTAAATATATAAATGAAGGGGCCCGTATCGCTATAAAAATCTCTCACATGCCCTCAACTCAAGTGGACACCCATGACCCATGCACAATCACTCTTATTGATGTTAATGGCAGTAGGTGTAGGTCCACTTACTTCATTCTTTTATTATTCATGACGAATAAATCTGGCACTTCTTCATTGCATAATCATGTTGTCTGTAACACCACCTTCCCATCTAACCCTATTCACACTTCCGACTTCTGAGTCTTTGACTCTTGTTTTCTTATGAATGAAATGGAAAATTCTACCCTTAATGTGAGCCTGACATCTTTTATTTTTAATGAAAATGGCCACTCTTTTTAATGTAACTACCTAAATGTCACTTAATTAGAGAGGTGAGTAAGCACTTTTGAATACCATAAAGAGAATATATATTTAAAAGCTCTATTCAATTTAATAGGTAAATATCAACCCAGTTGTTCAATAATCAATACCTTTTAATAAAATAGAAATAGATTTTTTTATTTTGTTAAAGTATCTCTAATAATGTACTAAATTAGTATCAATGCTATAATTTAGTACAGAGCACAAAAACCATTCTTAAAAACAGTGACAATGATATGCTAAATTTGATATATGTTATACTTTATGTTAAATTTGGTATAGCAATAAATACTCATTTTCAATTATAAAAATATTTAAAATATTTAAAATAATTTAAATTTCATATACATTAATAATATTTCAATCGAAATCTGTGTTATCCGTAACTATTCTATAAATACATTAATGATAAGTGTTGATTTTTATAATTTTAATTAATAAAATAATAAAAATAATATTATACATTAAAAAATAATACTAAATTGATGTTTTTTTTATACCAGATTTAACTTTGACGACACATGCATGGAAGATTAGAAATCTCTTGAAAAAACAGAAAATGGATAGATGAGAATAATAAATGTTGTCCGATTTAACCGCGCATGGTAAATCTCCTTTAACTAATTAAGTATAATAAAGAGGGCCTCCACTAGTCACTAGATCTCTCTCAGTCTCCTTGTTTTGTTTAAACAAAGTACATACAGTCAAGTCACTCAACATACTCTTAAGTCTTAACACTAACACACCACAACCCACTAGAGATCTACACACACAAAACTGAGCTCATTCAAGAGATCTCATTCTTTTCAGGTAATTCTTCTTTCTTCACAAGATCTATGCAGTCCTTTTCTTTTCAAATGGCCGTGGTGCCTTTTAGATGCAACTTTAAAATTTAGCTGAAGAGTTGGATGATTGCAGGTTTTCTGCTGTCACATTTAAACTAATATATGATATTTTCTGTTATGGTCTTGAGATTTTACATCAAATCTTGGTTTCAAGTTAAAACAGTATAAATAAATGAAAGATCTTTGAACATAAGTACAATTGAAATAATTATAGCAGATTGGGGTTTGATTTGGATCCTTGAATTCACCATCTACTTCCTGGAGATACACTTCAACTGTATGAAGCTTTATGTTCTGTTTTTCTCACTTTTTATTACTATTGTTATCATTTGTATCCTACCTCCTTTTTCCAAGGATTTAATTCCATTTTTGGTGAATCAGAATCGCTCTCTTTCTTTTTTATTTTCTGTTTGAATTGGAATCACTGATTACATGATAGTGGGTATCATTCCTCTTCTTTTTAACATTGTGATCAAATTATGTATAAAAGAACAGTTATAAGGCTTAGCTACCTGGAATCAAATGAAATCGGTTCCTTAATTGTCTTTTTCTTTCGTCAAATTTTATTGTGCTCCTTAGCTTATCCCCTCAATTATCTGTTGCAAGTTATTGCTTTATGACTATTTGGCATTTTAACAGTGCTTCAGGCAGCTTCCCCAACCATATAATGGGCTCTAAGAATAATACCTCAAGCTTCAGAACACGAAGCCCGCTGTCTATATTCATCGTGATTGTTTTGTGCTGTTTCTTTTACATACTGGGTGCATGGCAGAGGAGTGGTTTTGGAAAAGGAGATAGCATTGCTTCAGAAATAACCAAACAGACAGATTGCAATATTGTTGAAAATTTGAGCTTTGAAACTCACCACAATGATGTAGAAATTGTTGCACCTTCTGAGCCAAAAGCCAAAAAAATTAAGCCATGTGATGTTAAATACACTGATTACACTCCTTGCCAAGAACAAGACCGAGCCATGACATTTCCAAGGGATAATATGATTTATAGGGAAAGACATTGTCCTCCTGAAGAAGAAAAATTGCACTGTCTAATTCCAGCACCGAAAGGGTATATGACCCCATTTCCATGGCCAAAAGGCCGTGACTATGTTCACTATGCTAATGTTCCTCATAAAAGCCTAACAGTTGAGAAGGCTGTCCAGAACTGGGTGCAGTTTCAGGGAAATGTGTTCAAATTTCCAGGTGGAGGAACAATGTTTCCACAAGGTGCTGATGCATATATTGATGAACTTGCATCTGTTATCCCAATTAAAGACGGCACCGTCAGGACAGCATTGGACACTGGATGTGGAGTATGTACTCAACTCTACTGAGCCTGTGCATGTGGAAAATGTTAATAGTTCAGATTTTTCTGTTAATATTAGTGAAAAATGTGTGTTTTTGTTTAAATTATGTATAATTATACACCTCAATTCTTTTTTTCATCTTACCATTTGTTCTTGGTATTTACTTAGATATTTGGGTGATATATGATTGCCTGGACTGATGATGCTAATCAATTTATAGGTGGCAAGCTGGGGTGCTTACTTGCTGAAAAGAAATGTATTGGCGATGTCCTTTGCTCCACGGGACAATCATGAAGCACAGGTACAGTTTGCATTAGAGAGAGGTGTACCAGCTGTTATTGGTGTTCTTGGAACAATACACCTTCCCTATCCATCAAGAGCCTTTGATATGGCTCAGTGCTCTCGGTGTTTGATCCCTTGGACTTCAAATGGTAAGTACACGTACTTATCTACTCAAGATTGTGGAATCATTTACTACTTGTTAGTATATTTTTTGTATTAATAATATGCTTATGGGAAAAAAAAAAATTTGAATTCAAAGATGGGTATAGGCATAACAATTTCTTATTGTATGCTGTTGTATTATATATTAATTAATCATATTTATCACATCAACTTTAAATCCAATAATATTCATTTTAAGTCAGACATTATATGAAGTTCTAGAAATGTCAATTTCTTGAAGATGTTGGCTTCTTGATATCCAAGTTGAAAGCTACATGTTTGATTTAATTTTTATCACACAATAATATTACATTACATGGGCCATGACGTATGAACAAAACTGTCACATAAACTCAAGGAATTTTTGTGAAGATTGACCATATCTCATAATTCATTGATTTGTTAATTACACCTTTATACTTGTAATTGGTTTTTGGGCGAGTTTATTGAATAAGAATTCTAATGAGAGAAGGGGAACTTAATTGACTTTTAATGAATTTCATTGTTTACTAAAAACTTGTAGGAATTAAGTTATGTGAACCCCATACACAAATCAGGACCTAAGTTCATGCAGGAAAGAGAACATAATTCCCCCCAACCCCACCCACCCAAGGAATAAATTCCCTTTCCCGATTAAAAAAGTAAACCATTCATTTTTTCTAAAATACCCTCCACTCTCCGGTAATAATTCCACGTCATATAAATAGGGGTATTCTTGTAATCAACTTGTTTCCATATTAACTCCTAAAAATTAGTAAACACTGTATTGGAATATTGTAATTTAATTTCAGTTGCTCTCCGATTAGTAAATATGCCCTCTATGCTTAATGATTAAATGAGAAGTTGTGCTTTTATATGCTTAATGATTATATAAGAAGTTGGACTTTGGCATTGTCAAACTGGGTTGAGTTGCTAATCTAGTAAAGGTTTGTGTTTTCGTAAAACACGACTCTTCTTTTAAAAGACTCCCAGCAACAAATTTTAAAATGCACTCTTTTTTATTCATTTTTATGATTACATTGACATTTATTAACTTTGGCTAGCTTGGCCTTTTTGCTTATATTGGAAACAAAAAATGCTGTTGACCCTTTTATCTTATGGTCTTCTGTATACAGATGGGAAGTATCTAATGGAAGTTGATCGAGTCCTCAGACCTGGTGGATTCTGGATCTTATCTGGACCTCCAATTAATTGGAAGACGTACTACCAAACATGGAAGCGATCTAAGAAAGATCTCCAAGCTGAGCAAAACAATATTGAAGAGCTGGCTGAATCTCTTTGCTGGGAGAAAAAGTATGAGAAAGGAGATATTGCTATCTGGAGAAAAAAAGTGAATGACAAAGCCTGCCAGAGAAAGTCTGCCAAAATATGTAAATCTTGGGATGCTGATGATGTCTGGTGGGTCTACTTGCACCTTGTTTTGCTTAGTTGCATTTTTACCTTGCCTCAAACGTAATTTCACAATTAAGGATTTGGAATAGTCATTTAATTAATACCTCTGGTATTCTATAAATTAGTTTCTGTATTATTGTTTTTCATGTTTTTGGTAATTTCATGGTCTGGTTGATTTGATGCTACCTCTGAGCATATGATCATATAATTGTGGGCTGCTCCCGAGGGTTTTGTAATTTCAGTTCTCTTGACCCCTCAATTACATTTGATTTATGGTTATTATTACTGAGAACAATGTGGCTTTTGCCAACCACATAAATTTGAGTAAATAAATCGACTTGTGATTTGGCACCTTAATACGTTTGTCTAGCAGTTATCTCGGAACATCTTTTGCCATATCCTTATCAACCTAGCCACATCATCCTGAATGCTTGCTTTAATTTTCTTTTATTTCAATTTGGAAACCACATGAAGTTTGGTTCTGTGTGTGTGGGTGTTATGCTGTACACATCGTCCTCCTAGATCTCATTATGTATGCTTGCTTTAATTTAAATTAGGTAACCATGTGCAGTTTGATTGACACGTGTGCCTATGTCACCGTATCCTTGGCCACCTAGCCTCTTCATTATGAATGCTTGCTTTGAGCTCATGTAGTTCGATTAACTTTTGAGTCTGTGTTTGTTTGCATGTGCGTTTCTGATATTGTTGAATTGATAAGTATGTGCATGGGCATATGTACTGTTATGATAAACTGGTTAAGGTTACGAAGGGTATCAGAGAGTATAAAACTTTCTTGTAATATGATACCCATCTCTTCATCCTCTCTTAATATTTCTTTTGTGGTGTATCTTAGGTACAAAGAAATGGACACATGTGTAACCCCTTTCCCTGAGGTAACCAGTACAAAAGAAGTAGCAGGTGGGGAGTTGAAGAGGTTCCCGGCTAGGCTTTTCGCTGTCCCTCCCCGAATAGCTAAGGGTTACGTTGAGGGGGTCACAGCCGAATCTTACCAAGAGGATAATAAACTTTGGAAAAAGCATGTAAATGCATACAAAAGGATTAACAAATTGATTGGCACTACAAGATATCGGAATGTGATGGACATGAATGCTGACCTTGGGGGGTTCGCAGCAGCACTTGAATCACCAAAATCTTGGGTGATGAATGTTGTGCCTACAATTGCTAAGAATACTTTAGGTGTTATCTATGAGAGAGGTCTCATTGGCATTTATCATGACTGGTATGCCCCGATGAATTTACCTGTTTTTCCGTGATTATGTTTACCTAATTGCATGTAAATCCTTACATTTTGATCTTTAATGTGGTTTTTCGACCATATTGAGATGTTCTTAGAACATAATATAGTATGACAGTCTTTTCCAAAACATTTGGTACATTCTGGGTGGGGAGTTACAGTTTTATGAATATCCCTTATTTTGGGTGCAGTGGGCAGTGTATCAACATCATAACTCAGAAGAGTGGCAATTGGATGCTGACTTAAGTTTAAGTTAGTGCCCATGAACGAGCTTTGTAAATCAAATAGTTAGAAAAATGAGGGCATAAATAAAATTCTCTAGTGGTGTAGGACAGGCCTTTTTGTTACTTCTGAAGCACAATGTTTAAGGAAACCTAAAGAATGTTGGATATTATCTGCCATTTTACAATTACTGTTTGTTATTGTGAAAGAATTTGAAAACCCACTTATGAAACCCTGGGGTGTTTATGCTTAGGAATTTCAATGATGTTTTTATTTGCTTACATATTTCAGGTGTGAAGGATTCTCTACTTACCCGAGGACATATGACCTTATTCATGCTAATGGTGTATTTAGCCTGTATGAGAACAAGTAAGCTTCTTAATCTTCTTCTCATGGTGTGTCACAAAGCATATATGACATTTTTGCTGTAAACTTCAATGTGATAGCATTAACATTCCACGGTTTATCCATATTTTAGTCATGAATTCTGAAATTCTTTGAGTTCGCCATTAATAATTTTATGCTCATGCTACTGTAATTTGCCTTTGTAAAATTGAGCTTAAACTAGTAAGGAAACCCTTAAGCTCTTTAGAATCAATTATCTAACCTGATATTTGTTGTGGGATAAAAGATAATTATTAGCATGGGCGTTTCCCACTTTTTCCTCTTAAAATGCAAAAGATATGACCGTGAAAAATACAGAGAATCTCTAATTCAAAATCTGTATTATAATTTTTATCCTTTACCAGCTTATATTTCATTAACATCTTTTAGGGTGTGATTTTGCATTAAGATATTAGAAGTGGATTTTTGAGCTAAAATGAACATTGAACAACTTATGAAAGGAGTATGGTTTGTGGGCTTCACCATTGATCATCAAAGTGTCCTACCTGGAGAAGCGGATATGTTTTCTGTCAAAAATTATGTGCACCATACATTATCTTAATTAACAAACAAAATGTGATAAGCTAGGAGATGAAATGTTTCTCTTCCTCTAATATCATCAAATATTTAAATGATTAAACAGGTGTAATCTGGAAGACATCCTTGTGGAAATGGATCGCATTTTGCGGCCTGAAGGGGCAGTCATCATCAGAGATGAAGTAGATGTCCTGAACAAGGTTAGAAAAATTGCAGGAGGCATGAGATGGGAAACCAAAATGATGGATCATGAGGATGGACCCCTCGTGCCTGAGAAGATATTGATTGCCGTCAAACAGTATTGGGTTGGCAGCAAAGGAAACAGCACATCCAGTGATGAATGAACCATGTGGGTGTTAGAATTAAAGCAAGATGTCACCAAGTGGCAATTGAAGTGTTCTGGAGTGGAGGGACTAAAGAGCCTCATCCTCAAGAGCTTTATTTGTAAGTTATTAATGTGTTTTCGGCGATGGTGATGGTGATGGTGATGCCTAGCATATATGAGAACCAATTCTCAATAGTATTTTTTAGATGAGAATCAGGAGGAAAATGGAAGAATTAATTTGTGTAGCTGCCTAAATAATTGGATCAAAATTCAAGAATGGATGTTGAGAATCAAAACATAATCATCATTTTGTACTCAATTGAATGCATAGTGAATATCCAGTTAATTGCTTTCCTTCGGACTTTGCTCCATCTTATCAAAGTTTGGTTCAAGTAACTATTTTGAATAGGAATTGTTGATTAATTGGCTGAAATGTATGTGTAGATTCTTCACATCCTAAAAAATAGAATAATGCTAAACATCTCACCTACAATCCTATCATTTTCATCCAAACACACGTGGTAGCTGATGTGTCACTTGGTGAGTGGACACACATTAATTGTTACTTATCTCTCTTATCAAGTGACATCTCCGCTGCCACGTGTATTGTGATGGAAATGATGGTATTATAAGTGGGATGCGTAGCATTAGTGTAAAAAATATTGCGCCAACCTGTTAAAAGCTCTTGATTCTTGAATGCAATTACTTCTTTTTCTATTTTCAAGAGAAAGGCAGTAATGTTTTTTCAGTGTTTGCCTGCAAAAGAGCATTGGGCAGTGGTATTTAATGTATTGTACTACTACTATATTGAAAATTAATCATTGTGTTTAAGATCTAATCCGTGGGCCTGAGGCTTCAAAACAATTTCACCAATTGGATGAAGCATCTAAATTTGGGTCCACCCCAACTGGACAAGCCCAACAGATGATCAGGACAACACATTAAATATTTAAATTTGTTGGGGACTGGTGAGTAGGTCATAGGTGATCTCTTAATTGGTCACATTGGAAAATCACATTCATATGCATGTAGGTAGAGTTTCAAGAAATTAACCTGACTGGCTCACTTTTCTCAAGTCTTTCCAAATTTTGAAAAGCATGCAGAGCCTTATAAAAATAAAATAAAAATCAAACTACTTTTGGCAGACTGAGGAAGGACGATGAGGAGCCATATTGTGGTGGCGGGTGGCCTAAGGAATAGACATGCTCTTGTGACCTTGCATATGAAATCTAAATGATGCATGAACATTATCAAAATCTGTGGTCTTGAAAAAGACATCAGATCAAAAACTGTGGGCTTGTAGAATCATAAGAAGCAATACCATCTTTGAATTATTATGATGAGGCTCTTGATCAAACAAAACAGTACCCGAGTCTTGCCTCCACTTCTTATACCAAAACATGCACATTGTGTGGTTGGCGAGAGGACAAATCGCCAAGGCTGATTGGGACACCACAGAATTGATAGAATTACAACACATTTTGATTTTGAAGTCAACCAACATATTTGAGTTTTATCTCATTGAATCATTTAAGTTTGGACCATCTCTAACTTGGAACCGACACTTGAACCTATAGCTGTCTGCTCAGTGCTCAGTATAATACTCTTTCATGACTCATCAAGTAAAAGCCAAAATTGCTCATTTGTTTTGTTTTTTCATATCCAATTAGATATAATTCACTTTTATGTGTTCTTTCAATGGAGAATGACTAAAACAATTAATAAATCAAATTATGATTCAATAATTGAGTTTCCTTTAAATGCAGAGATTTTAAATGTTGAATATGAATTCATCATTGTGATTGATTTATCAAGTCAAGTAAATGGCTCCACTGATTGTTGAACTGTCTAATGTAATGTTTGGTTTTGAGAATGAAAGCAATAGTATGCTTACAAAGACTCCATTCCAATAATCAAGTTAGTGGAAATTAAAACTGGTGTGTAGTAGTAGGCTATCAATTACTTATGGTCAGTTTGGTATTGCTGTAACTTTATAATAATCAGCTGTGAAGTTAATCAGTAGATGTTTGGTTAATTGTATTGTTAAAACTTCTGCATAGCTCAAAATCAGTATACATATGTTTGATAATTTTATTGCAAAGTGTTGAGATTAGTTACAATAGATAAAATATATACGAGTTTTGAACCCTATTTCATTTTTTTTTTATTAATTATATATATTAAATCAATATTTAAGTAGAATATTTAAATTAGAAAAAAAATCCAAAAGAACAATAAAAATATTTTTAAAAGATTTTATAAACTGAATCAATATTTAAAAATAATATTTAATTTTGAGATGAAATAAGGTATATAAATGATTTTAACTTGATTTCATAATGATAATAATGATATTTTAAATTATTCATTAAATGTTAGAAATAGATTATTCCATAATCACTTTTAAAACGTTACTCCTCACCTATTTCTCAAAATGACTGTCAAAACTTATCAGATTATCAATTAATCACTTTTGGAAGTTTTATCAAACATCATTTTATATCAAAATTATAAAATAATTGATTTTAATTTTTCAAAAGCAATAACAAACTAGCCCTTAATCAGAAAAGAGAAGGAACAAGTATTTATATAAAATTTTCTAATAAGTGGGAAGATTATGGATCCTTACTAAGGGGTCGATTGTTTTTTCCACTTAAAACTTAATGGGTCAGAATCATAATTATTAAGTTGTTTTGTTTGTTTTTTAAGTGGTCAAGCAACTTAAAAATACCAAAAACAAAACAACTTAAAATAAAAAGTAAAAAATTCTGACTTTTCACTTAATTGCAAATCACTGAATTGCATTAAATGAAATCCAAAATTTTTTCTTCTAATACTATCCTCTGTATATAACATATTTCTAATTTCATCATAATTATATATGGTATAGAAATCTTTATTTTAATAAATTGCTTATTTTAAATAGCTTTAAAAATAAAAAAGAACCCTAATCACTTCTCATATTGGTGTTTAATATAAATACTTTATTATGATATTAGAGTGATGTATTAATATATTATTTTTTTAGAGTGTTTTGTGTGAGTTTTCCTGATGTCCCTTTTATTTTTTGAAAACAAAAAAATTTCTTTTCTTAGTAAAAATGAAGTTTGTTTGTATTGGAAGAAGAAGATCATGATCATATTTGTTCATATATAATTATTATTTTTTGGATTGTTTTTATTCCATATTATATATATACTTGTTTAACATGGGTATAAATCTAAAATTACTTATTTTTAGACAATTTTACTTTTAAAAATCAAACTTGTTGAAAATACATTCAGATATGAGAAAAACAAAAAAACAAACATGTCATTCAAGTTCAGATTTCAGGCTCTATTAAGTCTTTAGAAAAATTCAGGACTGTTCAGTTTTCAGATAAAAAAACAAACGATCCCTTAAATTCAAATATAAAGGAGATGAGGATATGATTCAAATTTAGTGGGCAATTTCAGATTTCAGTTGATATGCTCCCTCATTAGATAGTAGATGTTTTGGTCTCTTCAAGAAAGATCACCAAAACCACTGTCTGATGTAGTTTAATGAGGCAGAGTGTTCATGTAGGTGGATATATCAAAAAAAAAATATTACAAATAGGGCTATTATCAATTTGGTCCCTATGTTTTGGGGAAAGATCGGTTTTTTAAACATATTTGCTTTTTTATGATCCATGGTCCCTTACTTTTCATAAATGCATCAAATATGTCTTTCTGTTACTTAACGGTTAGTCAAATTTAACGGTTCCAAGGGTATTTTGTCTTTTAACATAAAAACATGCCAGTTGTCAATAAAATAAACATAAAAATATTTTTTTATCACAAAATATAATTAATTTAAAATTGTAAGTAAAAAAAATAAATAAAAAGCATATATCTTTTTTAAAAATATATCCAACCGCCCATCGTTGCGATGGAAGGTTGGAGATTAAGAGAATACAAAAAACCAAAAAAAAAAAGAGGTGGAAATGCCCAAATCTTGTTAGATGGAGACTCCATCGACCATGATGGAGTTCAATCTCCATCGAATACCAATTAAAAAATCCTTATATAGTAGCTGTTTTTGGTCTCTTCAAGAAAGATCACCCAGACCACTGTCACACGTCTGATGTAGTTTGATGAGGAAGAGTGTTTATGTAGGTGGATATATCAAAAAAAATTACAACTAGAGCTATTATCAATTTGGTCCCTAAGTTTTGGGGAAATATTGGTTTTTTAAACATATTTGTTTTTTTAGGATCCATGGTCCCTTACTTTTCAGAAATGCATC
Organism: Dipteronia sinensis; assembly: GCA_033220585.1. Classification (NCBI taxonomy): domain Eukaryota; kingdom Viridiplantae; phylum Streptophyta; class Magnoliopsida; order Sapindales; family Sapindaceae; genus Dipteronia; species Dipteronia sinensis. The sequence goes on along the minus strand of CM065645.1, from coordinate 27,300,099 downwards.
AAATATGTCTTTCTGTTACTTAACCGTTAGTCAAACTTAACAGTTTCAGGGGTATTTTGTCTCTTAACATAAAAACATGACAAATGTCAATAAAATAAACATAAAAATATTTTTTATCACAATTTTTTTTAATATAAAATTGTAAATTAAAAAAATAATTTTAAAAATACATAAAATACATATATCTTTTTTTAAAATATATCCAACCGCCCATCGTTGTGATGGACGGTTGGAGATTAAGAAGAAAAAAAATACCCCAAAAAAAGGTGGAAAGGTGGAGATCCATATCTATACAAATATCTATTTGAGTCCAATTCCACAAATGTGAGGCAACACAAACAAATAAACCTTACAAATGAATATTCTAAAAAACTAACAATCACAAGTACATGTATATCAAAATATCAACAAGTACAAGATAAAAATAATGATCTTATTGAATGTGTGTCATTTCTCTTTTAGTTACTCAGACTACAAAGTGTCTCATATATACAAATTATCAACGTAAACTCAAATTACAAGTTGTATTTTTTGCTCCAGTCGCTCAAGTCCATCGAAAGAGATCTCTCTCCTTCAATGGATCTCCACATTTCTAGTTTATTTATTTATTTTTATTTTTTAAAGTAATTTTTTTAATAAATATTTTTTACAACACATATCAATTTTTTATTGAACAATCGAAAATGATAAATTTGTCAAATTGTAAACGGTTGGTGGGCAAAAATGTCATTCTAATTCAATAATTAAATACAAAGGGTAAAATAGTCAATTTGTATTTTCTATCACATGTGCCCATCTAAATTAGAGTCAAAAGGACCTATTTGATGCATCTTTGAAAAGTTAGGAACCGTGGATCCTAAAAAGGAAAACACTTTTAAAAATTTGATTTTTCTTCAAAAATTAGGGACTAAATTGATAATACCCCTTAAAAATAATCACTAAGTTCACTACATATACCACCAAATGAGATTAATATAACGGTACGACCCTTACACCTACGGCATCAAGGTTGTGGGTCAAGTTTTGTCACCTCCTCCAAACTCCGGTTGTAGGTCAAGTTTTGTCACCTCCTCCAAACTCCAATTTAATTGTAATAGTTCCAAAAAAAACATATATAAAGAAATAGCAAATTTGAAAACAAAAATTAACATAATACCCCTGACCTTTCTTTATTATATTGCTCAAATGAAGACATATTTCATAATCTATCTATCTATATATGCACACACGGGAAGGTCAGATAACAAGTTTTGGACACAATTTTATAGTTTTAGGATCAAATTAAACCTCGTTTCTGTCCTTTAATTTTAAGATTTATCACAATTCTTTCCTTTTCGTATCTTGTTTTTTGGGATTTGGATCCACTACTAATATGATCTTTTTCCTGAACTTTTTAAAACATGTGATTGGGTATTGGTAACGTAATTGCAAAAACCAATCACATCTTAACAACCCATTCATTGCAATGCTTATGTATCATGAGATTATGTGATGTTAGGAAAAAGATCAGATCCACAGAGGATACAAATTCTTTTTTTTTCTCTCCCTTGGTTAGTTTCTCGTCTCCTATGTATGTTTCTCTTCTTTTTCTCTCCCTTAGTTAGTTTCCCGTCTCCTATGTATGTTTCTCTTCTTCTGGTGCTTTTTATTTTCTCACTTTTCTTTTAAAATTTCTTCTTAAGTTGATTTTTTTAAGTATTACACTATTACATAATTCAGAGTTTTTTTTTTGAAGAACAGAGGACTTGAACCCACAACCTCGTAATGTAGATGTGAGGGGTTTACCACCGAACCAACCTCATCTTGTCTTGTTAAAGTTAATTCAAGTAATCAACATGATATCTATATTCACGATTCATCTTGGTGACCTCTTGTTTTGAAACTTCATTCAAGTGACGAAAACATTGTAATGAGGTTAATCAGACTACTTGGGCATCTTTAGTACTGAAGTATAATTAAATCAAATTAATGTTGGGGTTTTTGCCCTAAAGCTTGTAATATGTAAATGTAATTTGAACATAAATAAAAGAAGTAGTATATTCATTCATTTTGTGTCATACTTTATATAACATGTGCACTTAACATCCAAGATTGTCGGATGTAATTTTGAACTGAGTATATGAGTGTCATATATAGATGGATTCAGTTTGAAACGAGCAATCTAAAGAGTCCGTAGATAGCAAATAAAGCTGGGTACTTTATTTGTGGTTAATCTACAGCTGCGGTTCATTTCGTAGTGTACGGTGATCCTATCCTGGATCATTCATATGTAGATATGAGAATGGAGGCACCTTGTATGATGTGATCATATAGGACTGGGCCATGATCTATATGAATCTCTCACTAAGATCCGTTTAACGATGAGATTCATATATATCAACTAATGATGACTATATGTGGGTGATCTTAATCCTGAGTGTCTTATCGACTCCTTCAGGTTAGATTGTGGTCTTTGATATACCATGGGTGAGGTCGGAGTTGCATTCCCGATCAATATACTCCGTATGTTGGGATCGCGGTTTGGCTTGTGGCTGGGAAGGTTTGTACACAATAGTGGAATCCACTCCTTCTTGTGAGAAGTAGATGGTAGTTCCCTTAAGGGTTGATTCGGGGCTTGAACAATATGAGCGCTCTCCTAATTCCGTAAGGAATGTAGGATTTATTGTTCATTAGAGAATCAATGGTACTTAATGGAAAGATATGATTAGAGGGGTATAACGGACATTATGACCCAGCTCTAATTATGAACTACTTGTAGAGGATTATACCATATGTAATGGCTATATCGATGGACACCGAGAGTTATTGGTTTGTGTGAAAACGTCTACAGTTGAGAGAGTGCAGCTTCGGGTTTTTAGTGGAATAACACCGAAGTTAATAATCATGAAATATTAATTAAAGAGTTTAATTAATAATTTCTAAGGATTATTGGAGCTCAAAATACTGTGGGTCCATTAGGTCCCCTTGCTAGCCCGATCGATTTAGGTAACAAGGGTCACGGTTAATTAATTGGATTGTCCAATTAATTGTGTTACGAAAGTGACACGTATTTATTCGGGAATTAATTGAATAATGAGATTATTTAATTAATGAATAATGGTGATTAAATAAATTAAATAATAAGATTATTTAATTATGTTGTTAATTACTAAATGGAGGGTGTTAGTTGATATTTGATTTTGAAAAAAAAAAGATAATGTGATTATTTTATTTTATTAAATTAAATATTTGAAATTGAATTTAAAATGTTTGAATTCAAAAATTAAATATTTAATTATCTTTTTGAAAGATATGAGATATTTTTTGAAAAGTTTTAAAAATCAAATAAGATTTTGGTTTGTTTATTTTTTGAATATATATGAGATATATATTTACTTAAATAAAATGGAGAACCGAATGAGAGAGAGAGCAAAGTAATTAGATTACTTGAAAAACAAAAGAGAAAAAGAAGTGCCGTGAGACAGCAAAAGCAAAAGCAAAACTAAGAAAAATAATAGTGTGTGGTGAGACCACAAGTGCTGCACTTCTTCTTTTGTTTTTGTGTGTGTGTTCTTCTCTTCTTCCTCTATACAGGTCCTGAATATCGTGACGAGCTCACACGCTGTTACCAGTTCCGGGAGATAGCGAGGAAGATCACGTGGTTCGAATCAGGAGCAGTTCGTATCAAAGTGAAGGAGCCTCCTACGTAGGTATGAAAAGTTCCTTCATTTTATTATTGCATTTGATTATTACTGTACAAATGGGTTAGTTTAATGATTGCATAAATATTTTTAAAACCTTCCGCTGCGCAATCTGTAATCCTAGGTTCCAACAATTAATCCAAGCAAAGTTTAATTTGCAAGTCAGAAGGCCCAAGTGTTGCTTCAAATATCCTACTCGAATATACATTTTTGCAGAAAGAGAAAAATGATAAGAAAGAAAGAATGCAGAAGAGAGACGAGAAGAAAATTTAAAAGGATGGAGTGAGGAGTGAGGATTGAGGAAAATTTGATTAATAAAAATGAGAGATATAATTGGAGAGATGAGAGCAAATTAGTGGTGTAAATATGGGCCGGGCGGAAAGGGTCTGGCACGCACGGCCTGCCAAGGAAGGCAGGCAGTTCCAGGCACGGCCTAAAATGTGGGTGTGCTGGGCCTTAGTAGGCCGATCCGCCATGCCGGCCAGTCACGGCTTGCCTACCCCGGCGTGCAGAACAACGGTCGGCCTGAGCCGTGCCGGCACGGCAGCCCGACCATTTGGCCGCCAAAACAATTAATTTTTTTTTCAACGAATTTCCAACGGTTAGATTTTTAAAATTCAACTGTTGGTGTTTAAAAAAATTACTATTTAACCCCTAAAAATTATATTTTGACCCACAATTTAAATTTTCCTATAAATACTCCTACCAATTCCAATTTTATTCATTTTCTCTCATTCTCTCAATCTCTAAATCTCTTCAATTCTCTACACACTACACAATTTCATTCTTACTCTCTCCCTCTACACAATTTCTAATATTTAGTTATTAATTTCCTATTATCTATCTATTATTCTGTAAATTTTCCACCAACACATTAAAGTTCAAAGGTTCATTTTTCTTTAAATGTTATGATTTAATTTTATGTTTAGACTTTAGTTATTAATTTAAATGTTTTTGTTTAGTTACAAAATTGTTCATTTTATGTTTATACTTAGTTATTAATTTTAATATTATTGTTTAGTTAGTAAATTAATTTAATTTTTTTTGTTATTTAATTGAAATATATATATTTTAGCAAATTAAGCATTTTATATGTAGTTGTGAATTTAAATATATTTTGTTAGTAAATTAATACTTTTTATATGTAGTAGTTAATTTAATATATTTTGTTAGTAAATTAAGCATTTTATATATATAGTTATTATTTATTAATGACTAATAAGTTAATATTTGTATTTTAGGAAATGGATCCTAATCACCCTTCTTTTCCGGACGGTTTGAACATGATGAACGATGATTTGGATCTTTCCCGACCGACGTAAACAAAAGCGGGACCTTCCGGTTCCTCGGTTACACCGACATCACGTCCCAAAAGGTTTACATCAAATGTCTGACAGTGTTTTGACATAGTAGAAATGACACTCCTAGACAAAACGATAGGCCCCAGAGCTAAATGTAAGTTTTGTCCTAAGGACTAGGCTAGTAGTAGGCAGGAAACCGGTCATTTGAGAATGCATATGGAGAAATGCATGCCTGCACATGGACAGGTAGACACTACAACCCAAGCACAACTACAACGGCACTCAGACGGATCCGTTATGACATGGATTTAAGACCCCGACCATGCTTGAAATTCTTTGGCACGATACATTGCACAAACTGATCAACCAATTAATTTTTGTAACAATGTTTTTTCTCATGAATTTATTAATGATGCATTCAGCCCCTAATTTCAAACTGTTTCTAGAACCACCACTAGGAACGATTTGATAAGAATGTTTCAAACCCAATGAGATGAATTGATGGCTGAATTACAGCATCTAAGTGTCTCTATTGCATTAACTTCTGATATTTTGAATGCATGTTCCAAACAAGACTATTTATGTGTCACATGACACTATTTAGATTCTGATTGGAGGTTAACAAAAAATATTCTTGGTTTCCGTCTTATGGATTTTGCACATACCGTAAAAAATATTTTTAATGTCATTATTGATGTTTTAGAAACTTATGGAATAACTAATCGCATCATTTCTATCACATTAGATAATGTATCTGCAAATATTAGCCTTGTTGCATTGTTTAAAGAAAGAAATATCCTGCAAGCTAGGGGTTATTTCTTCCATCAACGGTGTATATGTCACATCATAAATTTAATTGTACAGTATGGCATGAAGGAAGTAAGTGCTCATATAGATCGCATCAGATCTGCCATTTCTTGGATTGGGAGCTCTAATCCAAAATTTTGAGAATTCGACAGACACTGTACATTAAACGGTTTACGACCCCGACGATTCCAATTGATATGCCGGTAAGGTGGAAACTCTACTTACTTAATACTAGCAAAATTGTTTGGACTATGATACAACTATTACAGGTTTTTTTAATATGAAATTGGCCGAAATTGGTTCTTCACAAGCACAAGCACAACACTCACCTCAGACGATTGGTATGTGGCAAGGGTTTTTGTTGAATTTTTAACTATTTTTTACAATGCCACTGTAACTCTTTCTGGTATCTATTACCCTACATCTTCCCAGGCAATCCATCAGATAGTGGAAATGTCTAAAGTGTTAAACACTTATAGGAAAGATACCATCTTAGGCACTGCAGTTGTTGCCATGGAGACAAAATTGAAAAAAGATTGGTCTACGATTCCTTTTCTTTATGCCTTAGGTCTTATAGTAGATCATATGGTTAAATTATCTGGTTTAGACTATTTGCTTGAGTTTATTGGAAAAAATTTGTCAATAGATTATTCAGAACAAATTACTGACATTCGAAACAAGTTGTTCGAAGTTTTTAGTATGTATGAGCACAGGTTTGGCTTCATCGACACGCAGCCATCAGTAGAACCGGAGACACAACTGATGCAGAAAAGTTAGAGCATTCTAAAATGGCACAAAAAATCATCAAATTCTTCTTCAATGCAACGATCTGCTGCATCTTCTAGAGCCAAACTGGTTAGGTACCTTGACGCACAGTTCGATGCATGTGAAGACACGGAGAAATTTGATTTGTTGTTATGATGGAAGACTTATAACTACAAGTATCCGGTCATGTCACACCTAGCACGTGACGTACTAGTTATCTCCGTGTCCACTATGTCTTCAGAACAAGCATTCAGCACGAGCGGACGAATTACTGAACCAAGAAGAAGTTGTTTGACTCCAGAGATGGTGGAGGTATTAACATGCGTTCGAAATTAGGAGCATTCTCGAAAGAGGTTGCAAAATGAAACGGTAGACGAAGAATTTATTCAAAATTTCTCCAATTTATTTATTGATGAGAGTTCTGGTAGTAACCAAGTCTAGAACTAGGTTATACATGTACATTTACTTGTAATATGATTGCACTATTTTTCCCTTACCAAGTTTTTATCCCACTAGGTTTTTCTTGGTAAAGTTTTTAATGAGGCAATCATGTAAATATGTAATACTTAATTCCGAAAGTCAAAAATAATTAAATATTTCTTCATTTCATATTTTCATAACATCATGTCTTCATCTATTTTTTATTGTCCTTAATATTTTATCTATATTCATCCTTTAAATTACTTTATTAACAAACATAATAAATCTATCTATTACCAACAATTGTTTATTATACTAAAATAATAATTAAGATCAACAAATTGCAATCAAAATTAGATTATTACATTGTTAAAACAATATTATATAACTTGACACAATTACATTGACATAAATAATTTTTTTTAAGAATAAAATAAATAAATTTGTCCTGTCCAGGCCCGTTTGGCACGCCGGGACCGTCCGGACGGTCCGGCACTCCTATGCCGTGCCAGGCCGGTTTTTCCAAAACGTGCCTGGCCTACCCGTTTTTACACCACTAGAGAAAATATATAGGTGTGAAACAAATTAGAAAAAGAAAATAACGTAGAAAAAATCGAAAAATTAAGGGTTATTATTAAAAATCATCCTGTAGTTTGGGTTATTTACCAAAAATAACCCTCTAGCTTCATTATTGACCAAAAATCACCATACTTTTTAATTTATTGTCAAAAATACACCCTGTCTTAGTTTTCCATTAAATTTTTGAATTTTCTGTTAAACCATTAAGGGTATAATGGTAAATGAGCAGTGTTTAAAAGTAAAATAGCATTTAATAGAAAACCTTATTATATTAATGTTTAAAAAAAACTCTATCTCATCGGTTTCTCTCTTTCATCTCTCATCTCTTATATATCTATCTCTTTATTTGTTGTTGAGAAGAATGAAAATGAAATTTGTGGTGCCATGGGAGAGGGTCGGTTATGGTGGCAGGGGATCCATGGGAGAGAGAGGATCCTATGGCATTAAGTGCTAGTCTAGCAGCGGCCCGGCGCCTAGCGGCTAAGCTAACTAGGCAGTGCCTAAGCGAAGCCGGGAAGAGAGGAGAAAAGGAAAAAAAATAAAGGGTCTGCGACTAGGATTTTGTTTTTCTAAAAAATAAGAAGCCCAAAATGATGTTATTTTAGCCTCATCTTTTTCAACAAATAAAAAACCCTAACCGTCCATTGAAAAAAAAAAACTCTAGCCGCTGCTGATTGCCTAGGAGGCCAATTAGGTCTTATTCGTGGCGGCCGGGCACCACCTCGCGACTTGATGGCACCTAAGGCGGTCGCTGAGTCCGACATTTTAAACACTGATTCACAACGAAATGACACTGAATAGGGGGAGGCTCATGGAGATCCTGTAAGCCCTAGAGTCGCGCAACGGAAGGAATTTCAAAACTTTGAAAAAAATATTTAGACTACTTTTATGAACCAATACGATATATAAGAAAAAATAAGGCAAGATTCATAATCATACATCAATGTTAACTCCTTCGTTCTTTAACTTCTTGATGTAGCTTTCCGATTTGTACCACCGGATCTTCCTCACTATCTCCCAGGATCTGGCAACTACGTGTGGGCACGTCACGGGCTTCAAGAGGTTGTATGGAGGTTGTAGAACAATACAAAACAACTTTTGCTTTGTATATATAGAATTCGGCCACACTTGAATAAGAAAGAACAAAAAACCCTTTTTTTTCTTCTTTTTTTTCACTTGTTGGCCGCACCCCCTCTCTCTATCTCTCTCTTTTATTTCGTTTCACTAACTCTTTTAATGATTACGTTAATTAAGAGTTTGTAAAGATAACAATTACTTGATTTGATAAAATAGTTTTTTAAATATCAAATATCCAAAAAAACAAATATCAATTATCTTGTTTTTAAATATCAAATATTAAAAAACAAATATCTTGATATATTATATCTATTCATTAAATCAAGATAGAGTTACAAGTTACCTAGATTAAATAGGATTCTAAATCCCATTTAATTCAATGTTGTCACTGTAACTTGAACCTCTGACCTGCGAAAGATTAAATAATCAATATTATTTTATATCTTTGCTTTGGTCTTGGTTCGAACCCTTGACCTCCATAAAATAATTAATTCAATAAATAATTCATAATTATCAATATAGTTAAATAATCACATTATTTAATTTAATTAATTATTAATCCATTAATTAAATAATCACATTATTTAATTAATTGCCTAAATAAAATTCTTGTTACTTTCGTAACATAATTAATTGGACCATCCAATTAATTAATCGTGACCTTTGTTACCATCAACTTTCCAGGCTAGTAAGGGGACCTAATGAACCCACACTCTTGAGCTCCAATAATCCTTAGAAAAATTAATTAAACTTTTTAATTAATATTTCATGATTATTAACCTCGGAGTTACTCCACTAAATACCCGAGACTGCACTCTCGTAACTGTAGATCTTTTTACACAAACCAAAATTCAGTGTCCATCGATATAGCTATTACATTTGGTATGATCCTCCACAAGTAGTTCACAATTAGAGCTGGGTCATAAAGTCCGTTATACTCCTCTAATTATATCTTTTCCATTAAGTACCATTGATTTTCTAATGAACAATTATATCCTTAATTCCTTTACGAAAGAAGGAGTGTGCTCTTAATTGTTCAAGCCCCGAATCAACCCTTAAGCGAACTACTTCTCTACTTCTCACAAGAAAGAGTAGATTTCATTACTGTGTACAGACCTTCCCAGCCACAAGTCAAACTGCGATTCCAAGATACAGAGATATTGATTGGGTATACTACTACGATCTCACACATGGTAAATCAAAAACCACGATCTAACCTGAAGGAGTTAGTAAGACACTCAGGATTAAGATCATTCATATACAACCATCATTTGCCTATATATATGAATCTCCCCAAGTACCGAATATTGTTGAGAGAATCATATAGATCGTGGCCCAGTCCTATATGATCACATCATATAAGGTGCATCCATTCTCATATCACCATATGAGTAGTCTAGGATAAGACCACCGTACTTTACGGAATAGACCGCAGCTGTAGATTAATCACAAATAAAATACCTAACTCTATTTGCTCTCTACAGACTCTTTAGATTGCATGTCTCAAACTGAATTCCTCTGTATATGACACTCATATACTTAGTTTGAGATTACATCCAGCAATCTTAGATGTTATGCATACATGATATAAAAGTATGAGACATATAGATTGAATGAAAATACTACTTCTTTTATTTATAATTTATCATAATTTATCATAATTTACAAAATACAAGTTTTAGAGCAAAAACCCCAACAGATCCATTTCTGGAATTCACAAAGATCCAAAGATGGTTCCAGTGGTGGTTGGGAGGTTTATGTATTGTTTGATGGGTGGTGGTTGAGTGATTTTAAGAGATGTTTTTGTGTGGTAGGGGTTACAATTGGTTTTGGGCAGTGGAATTTGGAATTTTGATGGTTGTATTTGTGGGAGTTTTTTTTCGTTTGAATTTTTTGTTTTTTTCTTTGTTTTCGTGTTTGGAGATGGATAATGTCATTCGAGACAGCCCAGTTCGAGGCGTACGGGGCTACCACGAATAACCGGAGGCTCCAACCTCCCCTTTCTAGATCCATCACTTTTTTTAGTTAATAGGTTTTTTTAAAATAATAATAATAATAATTGAGATGGGATCGGATCTCCACCTAATCCATCACTTTTCTTTTAAAAAATAGTTTTTAGTTTTTGTTTAAAAAAATATATATTTATGGTTGTGGATCTCCACCGTTGGATGATATAGATCCATCAATTTTTTTATTTTTGTTTTTTAAATTATTTTTTATATATATAATTTATAGTTGAAGTAGAAGGGTAAAATGGTGTTTTGGTTCAAAATATTAATAAAAGTTAACCGAATTGAGTTTTTGGTCAAGAATGAAATTAAGAGTGATAACCCGAAAATCAAAGAAGAGGCACATGGTATAATTTAAATCATTAAATTTTATTGGTTCAAATACTATAAATTGTGTCAAATTTTGTGCTAGAAATTGTGTCTCCGATTCTTTTTGATATATAGCAGTTTTTCAATGAGGACTTTTACAATATACACTTTAAGCACTTTTGATGAAATTGCATATAATCAAATATATATATATATATATATATATATATATATATGAGAAATTTTCAAGTCAGTACGCACTGATATAACTTCATCAGTGCGTTGGATGTGGACCATTAGATTTACATACTTTACCTCAAAGTGTATACACTTGTCAAAACTTCCCCATAATCAGTGGTTCACATGCAACATACTGATATAAGTTATATCAATGTGCACTGAGGAGAAAATGACCGTATATATATAGTAATTTTCCAATGAAGACTTTTACAATACATACTTTAAGCACCTTTAATGAAATTGTATGTAATCAAATTTTTTTCGATGAGATTTTATGTATGCATCCTAAGAAAATTAAAATACACATTTGGTAAAAATTTGGAAATTTTTTGGATTTGAGAACTATTTTTTCTTATATTTCTCTATTTTTATATGTTTTATCTTCATAGAAATCGGAAAAAATTAGTTTTTGCACCCGAATTTTTTTAAATTTTTTTTCCGTAAATGTATTTCAATGTTTTCACCATCCATACAAAAAATAAAATCAAGATTCAATATATTCCATACAATTTCATCAAAGGTGCTTAAAGTGTGTATTGTAAAAAGTTCTCATTGAAAAATTGTTCGGGTTCTGGTTCCGGCGATTCGGTTTCTTTTTTTTTTTTCAAAAAATAACATTTTATTTATAAAAAAAATATAAAATGTTAGAAAGGAAATTGTAAAGTATTGGGTTGGGGCCCATAACCCTTGTCTAAGTGTGTTTATTTTCCTTTGCATTCTCCTCATTTTTATATAGGTTAGACCTCTCTCCACTTCTCTTATTTATCCGATGTGGGATGGAGGATTTGATTTTTCATTTACATTCATTGATATAACATAATGAATTTCCATTTGAAAACTTTTTTAACATGTTATTGGATGTAAACAAAAGGAATATTGTTAATAAAAGAAAAAAGAATTGGATCATTTTATCAAATGAATCATCTAATTTTGGATTAAATCACATCACATCTCTATATATATTTTTCTTAATTTTCTATATTTTATGGATTGTGAATGCAATAATATGTATCATTTTTTTAATATACTATTAATATATATATATATATTAATAAATCATCAAATCTCATTCACATATTATTCTTCCATAATCTTGGTCACAGAGTGATTGCTTATAACCATAGTTATATTCAATCTCAGATCCCACATCAGATAAATAAGAAAAGTGAAGAGTGGCATAACCTATATAAAAAGAAGAATAATGCAAAAGAAATTATATCTACTTGGACAAGGGTTATGGGCCATGACCCAATACTCTACAATGTCCATTCTCTTTTAAATATTTTATTTTTATAAATAAAGTATTATTTATTTTAATAAAACAAAATTATGATGGAACCACCGGTTCCAATCCGATTCGAACCGGACGGTTCCTTAAAAAAGGAACCGGGCACGACCGGTACCGATTCCTGATCCGATTTCGAAACCGGAACCTGAAAAAGTCGGTTTCGATTCCGGTTTTTAGCCGGCGGTTCCGATTCGGTTCGCTGGTTTGAACCGAACCGATGCCATGTCTATATCGAAGAGATGTAATTTTATTTATAGGGCTTTTTAGAATATAGTGAAACATTTTCTGTGATTTTTTTTAGAATCAACTTCATCGAGTGGGTGCGAAGGATTTAGCAAATTCACTCCAACTTATATCATTGGCTAATTGTCACAAATCCCCCCCAGACTATACCCGAATTCGCATATTGCCCCCTAAATTTGTTTAGGCACTAAACCCCTTGAACTATAGGAAACTGGCAAAAGTGGACGGAATGCTTACGGAACCCTTGTTCCGTCTCAATTCTCGTCATGTGCCCAGCACATGTCTCGGTACGAAGGGCATTTGGGTCATTCCGCGCTTGGCTAATTGGCACTAATGCCCCCTAAACTTTCCAAAATATGCATTATGCCCCCTATACTTTTTTTCTCCATTAAACCCTCTGAACTCTCGTTTTTTGGCAAACACTTGGGTTTTTTACCCCCTATCACCTATTGCAAATTTATGAGAGTTCAGAGGGTTTAATGGCAAAAAAAAGGTATAGGGGCATAATGCAAATTTGGGTGTAGTTCAGTGGGCATCAGTGCCAATTAGCCAAAAAAATTAAATTTAAAACTATTTAATAATTATTACAATAAAAAATTCAGATTTAATAATTAAGAAAAAAAAACTAATCTAAACTCAACGAATCCTAATCCCATCTTCATTTTCTTTAACACCCAGAAATTAACAGTCACATTATTCTCATTTTCATCTTCTTTTAACACACAGAAATCAATAGCCACACTCACACTATCATCTCCATTCTCAATACCATAAATCAACGGCCACACCAACACAATCATTATTAGGAATCAAAACTCACACCATCATCTAAAAAAATTGAAAAAAAAAATATATCTTCTCCAGAAAACAAAACTCGAATTTGAAAAAAAAAATTGAAATTGAAATCATCATCAACGCCCACATCATCTGTTCATCACCATTAACATCCGTCAGAAATCAAACCCACACCCATATGACCGCCGCAACATCTTCTCTATATCTTCCCTCTCTTCATCCTTCTATTTCTTTCTTTCCATCTCGGTTCTGGTTTGAACCCATATCTGGGTCGAACCCAGTTGTATGCGAGAGCGTGAGAGAAATATGTTGGTTCAGATTGGTGTATGAGCGAGTTATGGAGATTTTGTTTTAGAAGATAGTGGTTTCTGGGTTATAATGTTGATTTGGAAAACTATTTCCAGTTTTTTTTTCTATTGATTTTCTATTTTTATTTTTATTTTATTTTATTGATTTTCAATTTTTGTTTTGTTTGGATTATGTTTTTTTTTTGAATTACAGTAATCTTAAGAAAATAAAAAAAAAACATAAATAAGGGTAAAACAACCCCTAAAACCGGTTAAACTATCTGTGACAATTAGCCTAGTTTTTTTTTTCTTAATTATTAAATTTGAATGTCTTATTGTAATATTTATTAAATAGGTTTTAAATTTAATTTTTTTAGACTAATTGGCAATGATACCCACTGAACTATACCCAAATTTGCACCCTATACCTTTTTTTTTGCCATTAAATCTCCTGAACTCTCATAAATTTACAATAGATGATAGGGGGCAAAAAACCTAAGTATTTGCCAAAAACGAGAGTTCATGGGGTTTAATGGCGAAAAAAAAGTATATGGGGCATAATGCATAATTTGAAAGAGTTTAGGGGCATTAGTACAAATTAGCCAAGTGCGGAATGACTCAAATGCCCTTCATACGGAAACATGTCCTACGCACGTAACGGGAAATGAGACGGAACGAGGGTTCCGTAAGCATTCCGTCCACTTTTACCAATTTTTGATAGTTCAGAGGGGTTTAGTGCCTAAAGAAAATTCATGGAGCAATATACGAATTCAGGTATAGTCTAGTAGGATCTATGACAATTGGCCTAATATCATTCGTAAGACTTTTCAAGGGAACATTGTGTCATTGAAATTTAGAGAGTTATCTATTTAATTGGTAGCGATTTATTTATAATGAATGTATATTCCATTTATTTTATCTTTTTTTTTTTGATAAAATATATACGGACTCGAATGTGTATTCATTTATCGATTCATATTATTTATAATATATATATATATATATATATATATATATATATATATATATGACATTCTATGTGTATCAGCATACTATCAATATTGCAAAAAAAAAAAAAAAGATTGCTAATCAGAACATCAGATCAGAGTGAATCCAAGAATAAAAAACACATATTCCAATCAAAAGAAACAAAAACATTCTATGTATATCAGCATACTATCAATATTTAAAATAAAATAAAATAAAAACCGAAGATGCTAATCATATCAGAGTAAATCCAATAATAGAAAACACATAATCCAATCAAAATAAACAAAAAAAACATAGCGTGTGTTTGAACACGTCAACATATAAATTGTGGTTGTTAAGTGAAGTGCGAAAAAAAGTGTATACTTAGGGGAGGTGTATTCGATTAAGATTTCAAAAGATTTTTAATGACTTTTATGGAATTATAAAATTTGGGTGTATTCAATGTAGACTTTTAAAGACTCTATAAAAGTCATGGGGTATTCAATACAGACATTTATAGACTTTAAAAAAGTCTTAAAAAGTCATGTGGTATTCAATCAATACTTGTTAACAGTCTCTGAAAGTTATGAGGTATTCAAAATCTCAATGACTTTTAATGACTTTTAAATATCAATGACTTTTAATGACTTTTAGTTATAACAAATCTCACAATTTGTCTTTCATTCATACCAAAGACTTTGAATGATTTTTTTTTAATAAAAAAAATTTCATGTTAGAAGAAAAACATAAAACTCAAACATATGTTATATTTTCAAGTAAAAGAACACATATTCTTAACAAATTTTACAAATAAAATAAAATAAATAACTTTTAAAATGAATAAATTCTATAAAAAAAATATAAACATTAACGATCTATAACAAAAACAAATTAACTAAAAAATAATATAGAACAACTCTCCATAGCCTATGCAATTAAGGACGAGAAATTTCATTTTTTTTACCTCTATTTTCAAAGCAACTAAACAACACATAAACAAATCAAACAAACTTTATTTATGTTAATTAAAAATAATAAAAGATAAAATTCACTACTCAATCATGCCAATATGCCATAATCAAAGTCGCGTATTAGCGTAACTCCATGTAATTATGATCAATATCAAACCACCCACTTTTAGACGTGAATCTTGTTCAACAACTATATGCGGTTTTTATGTTTTATTTTCAGTAACTTGAATTAATTTTGAGTATATTTTTTATACCAATTGTCATACTTTCGTAGAGACTTATAAACGTTAATATTATTGTCGATTTGCTACATTTATTCTAAAAGAAATTTATAATGTTTTGACTATTTATAAAAAAAAAAATATTTGGACTAATTATTAAAAAAAATTAGGTGCATAATGTCGTTATGATGCAAAATATAATAAAATTATAAATAAAATTTTTTAAATCACATATATAGGCAATAATGTTTTTGTCAAGTTTAATTAACAATGATTTTTTTTATTCTTTTAAAAAATATATTGTTATTAATATGAGAAATCTATATAATTTTTCTAAAACAAAATATATATCATATTTAAAAATCAACAAATGTTTATAAATGTCTATGAAAGTCTTTTAAAATGAAAGTCTATGAAAGTTTTTCATAATTCTGTAAACTCTATAAAAGTCCATAAAAATCCATGAAATCTGCAAAAGTCATCCACTTAAAAAGTCATTAAAAGTCTTTTGAAATCCTAATTGAATACATCCTCCTTAGTGATTAGTGGTGTGCCTTAAAGGACCAACAGCTTAATGTGAGTCCACTATTCATGAATAATTAAGGGGAAATAAAACGAGGGTTTAGGGTTTGGGTAAATTCCTTTCAAGTCAGCGGTTCAAATTCTATTAATGACAAAAAACTTCAAAAGGATATTTGGTCTAGATAGGTGAATTTTCAGTTTCAAATGAATTAATATAGGAAGTGGGTATTGACAAGAGGGTTGAAAATTTATATAGAACTTTTTGGGGAGTGATTTGTGCAATTAGCATCGCTTTAATAACTCTAGTTTAAATAACACTAAAAATGGGATTGAGACAAAAATACTCTCCCTCTTCTACTATTTTCTCTTACTAGTCCTCTTTTATTATTATTTTTTTCTTTTTTTTTCAAAATCTCAATTGATGGAGCTCGAGCTCTACCGGCGACGCCATCACCGGTGAGTTGATCGACAAAACCACCGGCAAAACGTCTGTCGTGTGCCACCTGTTGTAACCGAAGTATCCGTTTTCAGTTTCAAGTTGTGTAGAGAGAGAAACGAAGCCAAACCCGAATCGTCTCCGAACCTTCATCATCAGATCTGCGACGATCCGTTGTGAATCCGACAAAACCGATGGCGCCAGTGAACTCAGCGTCATCCGATCTTTCAGATCCGATTACTTCCAGAGTCAACCGATGTCAATGTCGAATTGTCAATTTCGCCATTGATGAAGGTCTGTTACTGTCGCGAGGAAGAAGAAAGTCAAAAAAAAAATTGTATTTCACCCCAGTAAGTCTCGAATTTTTAAAATAAATCTCGAATTGACCACAATAAGTCTCGAATTTACAAAATATGTCTCGAATTTTACCTAATAAGTCTAGAATTTACGAAGAAAAAAAGAAGGAAAAACCTGTGGTGGACTTCGATTTTGGTCTTGAATCTTACCATTGAAACGAGAACGAATTAAAATGAAAAAAAAAATCTAGAGAGAAGTTTTTATGAGTTGTGAAAAGAGAGAGAAATAGGAAAAAAATAAAAATGAAAAATAAAAGTAAAAGAATAAGTGAAGGTATTTTGGTTTCACCACCTGTTTTGATACTAATAAAACAAAAATTATTAAATCGGTGATAGTTACGCAATTCAAAATTAAAAAAGTACTATATATACCCTTATTTCCTCTCCACAAGAATTCAATTATATCTAAAAAGTTCTTTTCAAAAATAAAAATCTATCTAACAAGTGAAAATGATTGAACCTTTTGAATTCGAGTTACAACTTAGAAAAACGTAGCAAGACATGGAATTTTAATTTGATGAAGGAGACAGAGATCCTTACGAGGGATTATGTGGGCCATCCCACTAACAATTGATACTATATATGTATAATGTATGTGACTAGCCAATTTAACTGTTTAATTATTTTCTTATTTTCTTATTCTTTTGTTGACAATTTACCTTCTTTCTAATACTTTAATTTGTGTACGAATCTAATCAATCTTTCACAAGAGATAATAATTGGAAACTGAATTTGACTCCTTTTTTTTTTTTTTTTGTCTAAGGGAATGGCGATGGGTACCGTAATTGGATGTTTTTTCTAATATTTTAGTGCTGCTGAAAAGGGTTGGCCCTTCCACCACCGTTGGCTTTATTCCCCGTGGATGCAATGGTGTGGCTCATGGATTTGCTAAAAGAACCCTCAATTCTAATACTTGTTTGTTTGGTGTGGCTCAATGGATTTGCTAGAATGGCTCTCATCCGACCTCTCACCCACAAAATACTCTCAAAGTCTCAGCACTCCATCTAATTAAATTCTTTCAAAGAGATTAAGAACTTGTTTGGTTGGGTTTTTGAAAAACTTGTATTTGTAAAATGTCTATTTGTAGTAGATCTATTAGAAATAGAATTTTTGAAAAAATATATATAGATTGTTTGGTTGGTAGATTTTTAAAAAAAAATAAAAGATCTATTTGGAGAAGTTCCTCCCCATAAGCTTTTATCTAGTAGATGTTTAAATACTATCAGCCTCTACTAAATTTTAAAGAGGAGTGCTAGATTCACTCTCTCAATCCACTCTCTCAACCCACTCTCTTTTATTTGTTGACATGTGGCATTATTAAATTTTGCACATTAAATATTGAGCCTTTATAAATGACATCATTTATTTTTTTATTTACAATAAAAACCAACAACTAACTTCTAAAATTGCCCTTCATCTTTAACTTTAATAAATTGTTATTTAATATCATTTAAAAAAAATATCAAATATATATATATATATATATATAAAAATACTACATTACTATGCTTTGTACAAATCAAACCACCACAATGATGCAGCCTAACAAGAGTGCAAGACCATGAATCGAGAGAAATGATTGAGTAGTAAGTCCAAAAAGCAATGGAAAATCAAATGTGATCGGTAAAATTAAAAAACAGAAAAAAAAAAATTCACGATTATCAATATATTTGTGCTTCTAATTATTAGATTGTTTTAAATGTATAAATTATTAAAACCATATGGATATATGATTTTTTTTAACATGAACGGTATGTAACGTAAGAAAATATTTCTCATTTCATATTAAAATTCACTAATTTTTCTTATATATGTTTTGTAGGTATTCAAAAGTTATAAGTAGTTTTTCAAATGAAAAGATGTACACTTAATTGAAAAAAAAAATACTGTTTTAGTACAAATATTCTGTAATTGTTTTTTGGTATAAAAATTTGGTAAAATGAAGTACAAGAGCAATTCATTCTAGTTCTATACACACATGGTTAAGAAAAAGAAAGGAATTTTTTTTTAAAGAAAAGTTGTAGAGTTGTAGAGTTGTAGACCTGAGATCTTTTATTTTTATTTTTTTTAAGGATGATATTAATGATAATTTGTTGAAGTTAAAGAAGATGGGTAATCTTGGAAGTTAAGTATTGGTTTTAATTGTAAATAAAAAGATAAATAATGTCATTTATAAAAGTTCAATGATTAATGTGTAACAATTAATGTTATCCACATATCATTATATGAAGAGAGAGTGAGTTGAGAGAGTGATTTTAGCACCTCTCAATTTTAAATAAACAATCTCAAAAGTCCAACCAAACAAGCAGTAACTTGTATTAATACTCTACTTTGAATTGTGTAGCCTTACACTTAATTTTATGTCAGAAATTAAGCCTCATGGGTTTTCCGAACTAGATTTCGATTAATTTACCAAGGAAAGTGTTGCATGTTTCATGTTCAAAACATGTGAAGTGGATACGTGTTTAGTATTTATATTAGTATTAATTATGAAAATAGCACTAAATACATAGTGACTTTTAAAACTAACACTAAATTAATAATTTGAGTTTAAATAGTATTAATGGACAAAAATACCCTAACCTTATTCTTTTATTACTTTTTTGCCATTATTAGATTTTGTTTGTTTTTTTTTCGAAAACCTCCATTGACTGGAAGACCAGTGGATGTCCTCCATTAATGGAGATGGAACAGACCTCCAATGGAGGCCGACCTCCATTGGACGTCAAAATCGAAGAGGTTGATTAAGAAGATGAACAAAAAAAATTAGAAAATTTCATTTTTGTTTATCTACAAGGAGTTCAAGATTGAAGAGAACCATGACAAGATTAAGTCTCGAAAATTATAAAAATGCCCAATAAATCTTGAAAATTACAAAATAAGTCTCGGAAATAGTTTTCTAACACAATGAGGATGCTCCTCCAACCAAACTTGGTCCTCGTAAATGGACAAATCTAGCTATTAAGTATACTTTTATGTCAATCTCTTAATATTGTGTTGACATGTCAATGTTTATTTAAATGCAATCTTCTTTTGCATAGAAGATACTCTTATTTACCTCAATATCACTCATATTTGCTTTCACTTTGATCTTTTCTTCAATTTTATTTTCATGCCTCTTTCTTCACTCAGATTCATCTGAGTCCTTTCGAGGACTACTGGAAAAAATCTATAGAGTCCATACCACATATGAACAAGTCTCATTGTTAAGGAGAAAAGTTTGAATGCAAAGCTAATTTCTCAATAATCAAGGTTATTCTGTAAAGGTCTATCTGTTACGTGGGATTGAACTGGGATTGACTAATCTTAGTCTAATCCCACATTTGTGGTCTACACTGGATTTGATTTCTCCAATCTTGTGTAAACAAATAGTCCCACTGTGGTGGGACTATTTAGCCCCCCCCCCCCCCCCCCCCCCCCCCCCCCCCCCCCCCCCCCCCCCCCCCCCACACAAAGGTTGGGACAATATTTTGTTCTAGCAATTTGTGCTTTTTTTAATTAAATTAATTATATATAAAATATTAAATTTATGCAATCTATTTTAAAAATTAATTTTATATATTGTATTCTTTTTTAATATTAATATATTTTATTCTAACATTTAAAATAATTTCATTTTTCTTTTATATGAATTGATTTAAAATGATTTTATTTATTTAAAAAATTGATTTAATATAATTTTATACCGACCTTTCATAAAATTTCATAAAAGACAATTATTTTTTATTCAATCTCATGTTATACCAAACAATAAATAATATTATTTTAGTCCAATATGTACTACACCAAACACATCAGAGTACAAACACCTCATCCTTTAAATCACCATGTAGGAACGTACTTTTAACATCAAATTGTTGTAGAAGCCAATCAAGAACAGTTGTAAGAGCCAATAAGGCTCCGTCCTGTAAACGTTTTTCGTTGACTTTTTTTGAAAAGAAAAATGAAAATGAAAATAGTGTTTTTAGTTTCAGTTTCAGTTTTGAAATCCAAAAATGTGACTGGCAGCATATATTGAAAGTTGTATTCTGAAAATGAAAAACGGAAAAAACGCGTCTGGTAGGTTAACCGAAAAATATCAAAAATTGTATAATTTTTCTATTATTTTTTTTATTGTAATTTTTGATTTGAATAAAAGATAGGTCAATAATTTATTCCAAATAATTATCCAATAACTCATAATAACCGGATAAAATCTCTTTGATGAATTATTGTGATTTTAAATTTAAAATAATTTCAAAATCCAAGATTTTTATGTTAATATAAATATATATATATATATATGTTAATAAACTTTTTGTGATCTGAAACAAAAACAAAAATAAAACCTTTCAAAAGAAAAAAAAGGAAAAAAAGGAGAAAAAAAAGAGTCGACCTGCTCTTGGAGGAGCAGATCGGCGACACTAAGAAGAAGGAGAAGATGAAGAGAAGAAGGAAGGAGAAGATGAGATGACGAAGGGAGGAAGATATGAAGATGATGAGAAGAGAAGAAGAGATGATGAAGATGAGATGAATAAAGAGATAACAAAGACAGTCTGGAAAAAAAACTGTAAAAAAAATTCAAAAAAAAAAAGAAAAAAGAAAAACGAAAACAAATATTTTGTGTTTTTCAAATATTACATTGTTAACACTGGTTTTGTTTTTCATTTTGTTTTTTGTTTTTTGAAAATAAAATGAAAAACTGTTAACGAATGCAAATTCGAAATCATTTTTGTAAAACAAAACGAAAACGGCTGAAAAATAGCTGCAGGACGGGGACTAAGATTCTAATAGTATTCATTTTTGCAATTGGAACAAAACTTTCCTAGTAGTCTACACCGTAAGTCTGTGTATAACCCTTGGCAACCAACATTGCCTTTTACATTTCCAGTGACCCATATGCCTTATACTTTTATGCGAACACCCATTTACATAACGTCAGTTGTTTCCCTTTGGCAACTCCACAACTTTCCAAGTTTGGTTCTTTTCAAGTGCCAACATTTCCTCATTCATAGCTTTCTATCTCCTAGTGCTTCCTGGATTTTTAATAGGACTGGAATGTAGTTTATTAACTCATATAGGAATTTTTTTTGAGATGGAGATAATCTATTGAAGGAAATAAAGTTTTAAATAGGGTGGTGTCTACACTTTTAGACTCCTTTTCCTCACAGCAACAGGCTGGTCATGGTTTGGGATTATCGGCTGAGTATGTAAATGGGTTATTTCTGTCATGGGATCGAGTTCTGAAGTTTGGGAGGGTACAATGGGTTGTTCTTGCATGTTATTACTTACCACATGAGCATATTCTTTAGCAGGTTGTAGAGTCAAGATGGGCATTTTCCATCTTGTGTAAACTTGTAGTGGTTAAGTGATTATAGTGGTTCCATCAGTATTCTCATTTCCTCCATAGATATACTTAGAATTTAGAATATGTTCCGGAGTTGTTTACTCAAAATTAGTAATAGTAGACTCAATCTCTAGTTCTAGATAGCCAAAAATAAAAATATATTTACTCTTAGACTCCCCTCGAAGAAAGTTCTAAGAAAAATGTGATTGATTTTAATTGAAAGTGACATCCATGGACACAAAACATTTTGTAAGACTAATGATGGTAACATTTGAGTTGGACGGAAAGGCAACCCAAGAGAGGGAGGGTGAATTGGGTTTATAGCAATATAAAACAATTAAGGCACTTTCCTAGCCACAATATTCTATTTTTAAAATGCATATTAAATGTGCAAACAACAATATGAACAAATTAAGTAAATTGCACAAATTAAAGAGATAAAGATAGAAAATGAAATACGATGATTTTTACGTGGTTCGGCTCCGCCTACTCCACTCCTCCAAGCCAATCAAACTAGATGATTCTCCACTAGTCATCAAGACCCAAGTCTCTTACATAATACAAATTGGTGATAACACACACCAATCTCTACCAAGTGATCCCTCTCACTTGGATTTCTCTCAACACAAATGTTTCCCATACTCAAATACAAAGATGAAAGATTTAGCATAAAAGAATATTTCTCTCAAAGAGTAAACAAAGAAGATTTATGCACTAGAAAATGTGTGATATGATTTGATGACACAAATTGGCTCAAATATCATAAAGAGACTTCATAAGAATGATGAGAAAGTTTCTAAGCTCTTAGAATGCACAAAAAATTGCTTGAATGATGAAATTATATGAAAAAAATTCTTACTAGCCGTTTTGTGCCGATAGAATGGTAAATTACAAATTAGTCCATCTAATTTTGAAAATTTCATTTTAACCCTCGGTAATAGTCCCTCATCGTCAACTTTGAAAATGTAACTTTTAGAATTTATGGTAACTGCGGTGTGGCCCATACATTTTTGTAACTTTTCAAGTATGGTTCCTATTAACTTACAATTTTTACCATGTAGTTTCAAAATAGTGCACTTATATCCTTGATCGACCACAATGCATTCTAGATTAGTTTTTCATGTTTAAATATAGAAATTTAAGACTCAACCAATCTATATGGCATCCAAGAACACTTATGATGATATGGTAAATATGATTAAAGGATCCTAAAGTCCAAACTAAGTAATTTGAGCCAAATCTTTCAAAAAAAAAGATATTCAAACATAAACTAGTTAACAAAATAAAGAACAATTAATTCTAAAACCAGTTTCGTTTGCATCAGCCCTCAATAAAATATCTCTTTGATGTCCAAAAGCTTTAGATTTGCTACTCTGTGCATGTCAAATTAAATGCATGTATTTTTGAAATGGGAAATTGCATTCACTTTGTATCAGATTACAATTATAATTATAGGAGATTACACATCTAACTAAATATGAAAAGTAATCTATCCTAGTAATTACAGAATAACAAAAGAATAAAATATATTCTAACTATAGAATATTAGTGAGCTAATAATAGCACCATTGACCATTGATTCTCGGGTACCTACAGTCAAGGACATCTAGTCCTTGATTTTCGAGAAGCATTCAATTCGTGGACAACATCAGATAAGGTGTGAACAGCTCATCGTTTCCAACGCTCCCCTTCAAGCTGGTTTGAAGATATTTTTCATAGTCAGCTTGCCTATCAAGAGGTCAAACTGCTTTCTTAGTAGACCATTGGTAAAGATGTCTGCAAGTTGTTCTACAATTGAAACATACAACATTCAAATTACACCATTGTCTAATTTTTCTTTGATGAAGTGTTTGTCAACCTTCACATGTTTAGTTTTATCATGTAACACATGGTTATGAGCTATACTTATAGATGCCTTGTTATATCACAATACACTTTCATTGGAAAGGACTAGAAATCTTTAAGTCTTCAAGGATTCTTTTTATCCACAAAACTTCACAAATTCCATGAGTCACAGGACCTAAATTTGGCTTCAACATTACTACGAGCAACCACATTTTGCTTCTTTGATCTCTATGTAATAGATTTCCTCCAAAAAAAATGTATAATAATCAGTAGTAGATCTTCTATTAGTAATGCTTCCTTCTCAATCTGGATCGGTATACACTTCAATTTACAAGTGTTCATGATTTTCAAAAATTAACCCTTTTCCTGGACCTCCCTTCAAATATATAAGGATCCTATAACCTGCTTAAAAATGTTCTTCTCCAGGATAATGCATGAATTTGTTGATTATGCTAACTGCAAAGGCAATATCTGGGGGTATATGTGACAAATTAATTAATTGTCCAACAAGTCTTTGAAATCGGTCTTTGTTCATAACATATTTTGGCTTTGCTGGCTTTAGTTTAACATTCGGTTCAATTGGAGTTTTTGTTGCCTGACAGCCAAGAAGTTTTGTTTCACTCAGCAAGTCCAATACATATTTTCTTTGACACATAAATATACCTTTCTTAGACCTTACGAACTCCATGCCAAGAAAGTAGTTTAGTGTTCCCAAATCTTTAATCTCAAAGTCGTTGGAAAGAACCTTCTTCAAATTATTTAACTACATATTATCATCACCTGTCAAGATTATCATCTACATAAACAATCAAAATAGCGATTTTCCATCATTTGAATGTATATAAAATAAGGTCTGATCTGCTTGGCTTTGGGAATATCCATGACCTTTGACATGTTCTAAATTAAGCACACGGTTTATCTCGCAAGTGCACGAATCGATAGAAGATTCGTATAGCGGCAAATACGAGTTTGTTCCACAAGGAAGTGTAATCTGTCAACTATTCCTAATTTAAAGAATGGAAAGCAAGTAAAGAGATGTTATGCATTAAATGTAAAGAGTGCATTAAATCTATGTAATGAAGCTAAATTGCAATAAAAGTTAATTGATGGATTGTAGAGAGGCAAATGGATATGGGTACACTAAATAATTGATTCCACCACAACATTCATATCATTTCATTAAGAAATGTTAGCTAATGTCGAAAGTCGTGTTCACCCGATTATAAACGATATTCTCTCTCAAGATATATCGAAGTTACCCACATTCAGTAATACCCTATCTATTGATGACTACTAGAATGCATATGAGTCCATTAAGAGCAATGACACATAAAAAGACTATACATGCAAGTTCGTATATCTCCATATAAGTAAAACATGCAGTAGACATTTCATCCAGCACAGTGTGTGAGTCGCCTCTTGGTTCTTAACTCAACAACCAAAGATCATTCAAATGGTGACCAATCATTCAAAAGCATTAAGAACTTAAAACATCCACTTAACAAATAACAAACATATTCAATAAAATAACAATGTTAGGCTTACGTCAATTTCCTAGTGGTGATAGTACACATCAAAGAGTATGAAAACAAATATAAGATAAATAGATAAAATAACCCTTTCATCATCG
Source organism: Dipteronia sinensis (assembly GCA_033220585.1). Lineage (NCBI taxonomy): Eukaryota > Viridiplantae > Streptophyta > Magnoliopsida > Sapindales > Sapindaceae > Dipteronia > Dipteronia sinensis. The sequence continues at coordinate 27,274,023 of CM065645.1, read as the reverse complement.
AGGTGTTATCTTATAGCCTTTTGGTTGTCAGCCAACTGTCCTTTACAACTAAATAGTAATGGAGAGCCTCTCATCTTCCTTTGTGCACAGCTCAACTTATTAACAGAAGAGCTTCATCATTTTCTCTCTAATCTCTCTCAGATGGATGTAATAAAGTGGTGTGTGCTGGTGGTGTGGTGGCAACTAAGAGGATGGCCCCATTGGTGCCTTAGAAGCCTCATCTCCCTCTTCTTGGGCGGTTGATAAGGCGATCGTTGGCACCTCTCAAAAAAGATACTTATCTAATTTAATCTGCCTCGCAAATGCAACGAGTCAAATGACTAGTATAATAAGTAAGCAAGGGTCGTTCCCACAGAGAGGTGGTATCCGTCTAAGTGTTTCTAGCTAAAACGTTATTTAAAACTAATTACATGGAAATCAGTTACACTACAAAGCAATTTAAAGAAGCAATGCAATTAAACTACAAAGCAATATAAATTAGTCTACTCCTAAAGGCAAAACACCCTAGCTACGAAAATAAATATGGCTTGAAGAGATGCAAGATAGTGGTTACAATAGGACATAAGTTCTCCAAACACACAAGCTAATCATGTTGATTATAAACATTCAAGCATTATTAAAAACAGATTCAAGGGCTAGTTCTCTTGATTAAGGATTCCGAAATCAAATCATCTATTATTACGAATCATTTGTTGATTAAGGAATACCGAAATCAATTCATCACTCAACCGCGGTTATGGAATGAGCAATTGTGTCTTTAGTCAAAGACCCATTAAGCATAAGAATAATACACCGAAACCTAATCTTGTGCTACAATGCTCTTTCACTCAAATCAATCTATCATATCGATTCCCTTTCGTCACCAACATGCAAGCAAGAGTGAGACTATACGTTTACACTACATCATTTGTTACACCACATCATTTGTTTACACGAAATTACACTACATCATTGTTTTAATCTAAAGTCCCACTTATGCAAACATATCAATTTCTACTCATTCACCAACATACATGTCAAGATAAAAAAAAGGTATAACATTAAGCTCAAAGAATAGTATCAAGATCCTAGTCGAATCTAAGTAAATACCATATATAACAATCTCAAGTGTTGGTTTACAAATATTCCTTAATGGGGATTACACATCAAAGAAATAGAAAATAAAACAAAAGGAAGAGTTTAGAGATAACCAAGATCTCTATTTCGTTTTGCTTTCCTTTCTCTTTGAATCTACTTCAAAGATGGATGGAGGGAGTTTAGCGGTAGTGGTGGTGAGACATCCATAAAGGAGAATCTCCATGGAAGTCATTGAAGCCCCTCTCTCTCTTGATTTGGTGTTGAAGAATAAGAGAAGGTGTTAGTGTCTAATTAAGATTGGATATGTGTGAGATATATGAGAGATATGTTTAAAGACCAACAAGGTGGGGTATTTATAGTGTTTGAAGGTTAGGTCACTAATTGGGTGTGAAAAGTCAATTTTGCCCTTAAAAATCACTTGATCTGGAAGTGGATAAGGTCTGTCGACATAAATTTACGAGTTGGAACTCGCAGATTCATTTAGCAGATTTCTTTCTGCTGGTTGGAACCCACATATCCAAATGGCAGAAGGTTCTGGGCAACTTTTGCGACCAAAATCTGCAACTTCGATCTAGCAGATTTTGGTCACAGAAAATCTATTACTTTAATCTGCTAGGTATAACTCGTAGATCCATTTAGCGGAAGGCTTTGGAATGGATATGCTACTTCAATCTGCTAGGTCTAACTCACAGATCCATCTAGTAGATTTTTCTACTACTTCAATCTCGCAGATTCATCTAGTGGAAGGCCCTGAAATGGATCTGCTACTTCAATCTGCTAGGTCTAACTCGCAGATCAATCTAGCAGATTTTTCTACTTCGCGCAACAGTTGCTGAAATTGGTGTAACTTCTTTTAAAAAAATCTAGAATCGTGAATCGTAAAGTTCTCTGAAAACTAGACTTCCGGGACTTTCCTAAAACATATAGCTCAACACCTAGTTTCAATAAGAGGAGGAAGATATAGCTTTCACAAGTTAGACATTCTTCACAAGACATCTCGATTTCAGCTCTTTTTCCTCTTATTTGCCTTCAAACCTTCACTTTAAGCTCAAACATCTAACTTAAGGGAAATGAACCTACACAAGGCTCAAACACATATTATATACACAAAAACACTCGAAACCGAGCATAAAAGCTAGGAATATGGAGCCTATAATAGGTACATAAATGTGCCTATCAATGGTATTAGTCTAGGGATGTTCATAACTCTTTTTAGGGCATAAAAGAGGTGAATATAAAGCATTCTCATGAAATTAAGGCTTCAAGATGATGAAATGAAAATTTGGTCCTCGACAGGTGTTGGAGCAAGTTGGGGCGCTAGTTACAAGTAGCCGAGGGCAAGTTGTGCGAGTTTCTGAATTGAATTTTTAGCTCTGACCACTAGTTACTAAAACAGGTGTAACTTCCACCAAAAAAATCCGAAATAACAAACCGTAAGGTTTTTCGAAAACTAGACATCTGGGGCTTTCGGAATATATGTGGCTCGCAACCTAGTTCAATTTGTGGAAAAAGTTATGGCCTTCCCAAGTTGGTCGTTCTGCATAAGCCTTCACAACTTCAGCTATTTTAGCCTCCAACTCTCTTCAGTTAAGTTCAACACCTTATTTAGGGATGATTACCTACACAAAGCTCACAAAACACAATAAACAACTAATTTACTTAAGAACAAGCGCAAATAATAGGAAATTGGGGCTTAAAACAAGTATAAAAATGAAGTCATCACTTTAACAACTTTACCAAATCGCTCAAACCAAGCTCTAAGAGATTATTTAAGTCTATAAAGAGATTTATTCAGCGTACACACTTTATTGTGGCTATTCTTTCCCTCAAAACCTAGTGGTAGTTCCAAACACTTATTCTTCCAGTTCATTATTTAAAAACACATTTTTAATGTCTAACTGGTGTAGTGGCTAGCTAAAATTTGTTGTGAGAAAAGTAGAACTTGAATGGAATTTACTTTGGCTACTGGGTCAAATGTGTCTTGATAGTCAATGCCATATATTTTAGTAAAACAATTGGTAACTAGTCTTACCTTATATCTTTCAATGCTACCATTGGTCTTACACTTAATTGTGAACACCCACTTGCACGTCACGGCTCTCTTCTCTTTCGACAAGTCAACAACATTTCATGTCTCATTCTTTTTTATAGCATTCATCTCTTCTAAGACTGCTGATTTCCACTCAAGATGATCTAGATCTTCTTGAATTGTCTTTGGCATAAACATATCAGATATTTTAGTGGTAAATGCTTTATGATCAGGTGAGAGTCTATGATAAGATAAATAATGACGAATATGATATTTTGTACAGATTATAACACCTTTCCTAAAAGTTATAGAGACATCAAGATCTAAAGAGTTAAGATCATGAAGAAAACTGGAGTCATATTCTTCTTAGAAGAGCTAGGTTTACCTGTGATTTTTCCATTGTTAAGGTTTGGAGTAGATGACTGATTTTGTATTGGATTTGTATATGGAACTTCACTATTTTGATCAATCTTTTGCCTATTATAAACCCGATGCTCAAAATAATGAGGTTTAATACCTCTTTCCAATATCTCTCATCGTATTTGTGAATCATTTAAAGTTGACATATTCAGATTAATATTATCGTTGTTTATTTAAACCTTAAGCTTGCTTATCGTAGGCCGAGTCGTCATCAAAATAGTAAAGTCTATCAAGCAATCTATCACTACCAATCATCATCCTCGAGTTCAAGTTCTGAAATTCACAGTTTGAATCAAAAAAATTTATAAGGCAATTTGAATCATGAGTTAATTTGCTAACAGATAAAAGGTTACCTGAAAGGTTTGGGACATGTAATACTAATTTCAAATCAATTTTTCCTTAAATGGCTACTAATCATTTTCCAGCAATAGGTGATAAACTACCATCAGCAATTCTAAGTTTTAAATTACATGGACAAGGTAAATAAGATTTAAACAATTGAGATTGACTAGTCATGTGATCAGATGCACCTGGATCTATGATTCAATGGGCTGACTTAAAGGAACTTAATAAAACACTTGAAATTCTACTTGTTTGAGCTAAAAATCCACTCGGAATACCATTTACTGAGTTTGATTTCAGCAACTTCAAAAGGTGATCCATTTGTTACATGCTGATTGGACTGGTTTCAACCTTATTTTCTGAAGGAAAGGGTCGACTATTGATTTCGCTTGCCTTACTGCTCTTCCAATTTATAGGTTTTCCATGGATCTTCTAACACGTCTCTCAGGTATGATGTGGTTTATTACATTAATCACATCACACTCGAGGTTTCTCATCAGGCCGGCGTGGTGGAAAATAAGTACATACACCAACAATGGCTTCTAAAACCGAGTTCTCGGGTGGTTCTCCAAAACTCTTATTTACCAACATAACACTCATCCTGCTTTCTTCTTGCCTAAACTACGAGAATACTTCTCTTGTTACTGCCACTCGGCCTATTATCCTTCCTCTCTCATTATTAAGATCTATATTTAGACTAACAAGAAACCTAAAGATTCGATTTTGCTCTGTGGTTTTTTAGGAGTGCTTACAATCATCAGTACATTTCCAAGTATAATCATCAAACATATCAAGATCCTGCCATAATCTTTTCAGTATACTTAAGTATTTTGTAATAGGATTACCTACTTGGTTAGTTTTACCGAGTTGGAGCAACATGTCATAGACATAAGAATCATTGGTCAAGTCTGAATACATCTGGCGTACACTATCCCAGATATCTTTGGTCATCGGATAACACATGTAGTTTCCATTGCTCATTCATGGCATTTATATTCCATATCATCACAACTGAATTTTCAGCATCTCACATGTGATATCCAGGATTAGTTATTACCGGAGCCTCCTTCTCCTATGTTAAATAGCTGATTTTCCTCTTCCTTGAATATAAATCCGGACAGATTAAGACCACCTAGTATAGTTATCTCCATTCAGTCGAACATTGGTCATCTGAACAGAATAAGAGTCAATGGTTTGAGTGTTTGGCTGAAAGGGCTAAAGGTTAGTATTTGGTTAAAGGGGATGAAGGTTGGTATTTTGTGTTTCTGGGCTGGTGGCGTCATTGTTTACGTTAGACATGGTGACAGTAAGATAAAAATCTAAAATAGGTTCAGGAAGGAATATGTGAGGACAAGTTTTTAGGGTGAAAAAAGGACCTACTCTGATACCATAAACACAAGTATTTTTGAAATGGGTAATTGTATTCACTGTATCATAATACAATTCTACTTATAGGAGATTACACATCTAATTAAATATGGAAAGTAATCTATCCTAGTAATTATAGAATAACAAAATAATAAAATTCAACTATTATATTCGAATTACTGAATATCAAGGAGCTAATAATAGCATCATTGACCCTAGATTAAATAATAGCTAGTCCTTAATTCTCGACCAGTCTTTAATCCAAGGACATCAACTGATAAGGTATGAACAGCTCATCATTTCTAGCAAAAATGAATTCTTCAAATTACAAGACCTTTGCATGGTTTCATTTGCTCATCTACAATACAATTGAAACTTTACACATTAAAAGTAAATCAAACAATGTTAGAATTTCATCAATGTTTATTATCATCAAAATCAAGCTTTAAAGTCTTGAGGCTAACTATTTGTATTCTTTCTTCGTTGGAGAATAGCCAACAAACACACATTTCAGGGCACGAGCATCAAATTTGCTCTGTTGATGAGCGAACATATGAACATATGCTGGACACCCAAACACTCTAGGTGAGATCGAAGATGGGAGAGAAGAGACATGAGGAAAACAGTTGGTCAAAACTGACATGAGATCCTTGTGGTCTAAGACTCTAGAAGGTAATATATTGATTAGGTGAGTCATAGTCAAAACCGTATCTCCCTAATATGACTTAGGAACATTGTTTTAAAACTACAGTGTTCAAGTCAAATCTAGAAAATGACAATTTTTCTTTCGACGACTACATTCTGTTAATAGGAGTCAACACATGAAGACTGATGTATAATACGTTCTTTTGAAAAAAGACTCCACAAATTGATCAAAATATCATTTCCATTATGATACCGAATAGTTATTATTTTTCCCCCAAACTGGGTATTAATCATTTTTGAAAACAATGGAAATATATAACTGACATGCATCATATTTATTTTTCATCGAAAATAACTAAGTCACACATGAGCAATCATCACTAAAAGACAAAACATCAGTATGAATCAATTGAAAATGATATACTAATTTATTATTACTCAAAAGAGAACGAACACGGTGATGTTTCGCCAATTGGAAAACTTCACATTGAAACATTTCAATTTTCAAATTAATAAACAAAGTTGGAAACATTAGTTTTAACACTGAAAAATAATGATGTCCTAAATGATAATGATGAAGCCAAAACTTGTCTTTATTAGGTGAAAGATGTGCAAAAAAAAATTAGAAAGCGATAAACCACCACTGTCACCACCCGCTACCCGTTTCAAGATAGTATAATATGTCTTGCTCTTTAGCATACCGAGTTGTCTTCCTTGTAGGTAGGTAATGAAACATACAGTGTGAAGGAAAAAACGTTGCTTTACAATGGAGATCTTCAGTAAGTTGGTGTAAGCATAGTAAACTAACATTGAGCTTAGGAACATGTAACACATTTTTTAGAGTCATTGATGGGGTTAAGCAAATTGTGCCATAACTGGCCATAGTTGCAAGGGTCTCATCAGCCACACTAGTTATTTTTATTTCCTGGATTTAGGCTGTAAGTACTGAACTGGTTTGAGATATTGGTCATATAGTCTGTGGCGCCTGAGGCAATGATCCAATTTCTAGAACCAGGATAACTAATTTTCAGAAATAGTAAAAGAGTTATGACTCAGAGTACTTACCTGAGTGAGCTAGTGAACATGAGCTACTTAAGGTTTCAAGCGAGCTGAGGGAAGTCTCTAGCTTTTCGATCTCATCGTTGTTGAACACATTGTTTTCTTATCATTTTTCCTCATATTGTGCTATATTAACTCGGTTTTTCCAGACCCAGTATGCTTCCCAAAGTCGGCAGGTTTGTCGTGTAATTTACAACAAGTCTTCTTGGTGTGCCTCGGCTTATTACAGTAGTTGCACCACACACCATCTTTGATATTTCTGCCATTTTATGCTGGATTTCCCTGCCCCAAAAGTTCGAATACCATGTTAGTAACACACACACACACACACACACACGTTTCTGATCTACAGACTTGGTACGTGGACCTAGCCCAAATACATATATAGATTGCAGAACAAATACAGAAACACAAATGCATGTGGGGGAACTTGAACCCAGTAGTCACACACACACGTTTCTGACCTACAAACTTGGTACGTGGACCTAGCCCAAATACATATATAGATTGCAGAACAAATACAGAAACACAAATGCATGTGGGGGAACTTGAACCCAGAACTACTGGGACAACTAAAACTCTGATACCATGAATAAGAAAATAATTCTCTTTATTATTGAATGAATAATCTCTTTACAATAAGGTTCGTAATATACTACTCTAGACATAGTTGAATCCTTAAAAACTAGGCATTAGATTTTACAGAAATTTACAACTATCTATAATTACTTTAAATAGAAGATTCTCTGAATTGTATATAAAGACAAATATAATCAAATCACTAATAACTCATAAGAATCGCCCAACAATATATAAGGTATTGCATCTCGAACTATGCATATGATTATAATTTGGGTTTCGTTTGTGTTTAACAAAACTGAATGTGCACATGATAAGTGTTATATGACTATATCAACTGATTCATAGTAATAGAATGGCTAAAATGACGTTTCCTGAAACGTTAGGGGGAAAATGCTGATTAGGCAATTGTTAGGGAAGAAAATAATAATTGACCCAAGTAAAATCAACCTTATTTTTAACAAGTTAAGGGTGTGTGGTGGATCGGATCCATCAGATTGTCATTATCCAAAATCCAATCGTTTTGATTGAATCAAATAAATTATAATCAGATCCCTTCCAATCTTAGAGCATAATTCAATCTGATTTAATGCCAATTACAATTATATTCGATCTAACTCGATTCAATTACAAAATGCTTAAATTTGATCTAATCCAACACAATTAATCAGATTCATATGAAACAATTCTTAATATATAAAATTAAACATTCCTAAAACTAACACACGATATTTCAAATAAAATTAACAAACTAATAATTAAAATGAACACATTACATCATTGTACACTTTAAAATTCAAAAAGTCCAGTAAATTATAAACATTAACTTAAGCTCCAAACACAAACATAAATAAAATCATCAAAGAGTTTGAAATTAAAAATATAATCATTGTCATAATACAACACAATAGCACATAAATTTAGCACATAAATTTTGCACAATGTTCATTTAAGACAAAACAAGTTAGCTGAACATAAATTAATCCTTATATTTTGATGGATCTGACAGACGTAGGGACAAATTTCCTTATGAAAATCTAATATCCGATTTGATCTAATGAATTTTAGAATTTGGGGTCTAATCACATTCAATGGATTGGATCGGATCTGATGGATCCTATTAAACTGAATTGGATTGGATATACACATACATGGGCTCGTTTGGTGCGCCGTACTTTATTGTATTATGAGTTTAAAATGAATTAGAATAATACAATATAACGTTTGGTTTGTTTTTTGTTGTTCATTATGTCGTATTAGCTAATACATTTTAATTTATCTAATACGGTAGATGTCGTATTAGCTAATACAAGTTAAAAATGTTGTATTAATTAATACAGTATAGTACAGTCTAATATAAAATATCACAAAACACAGAAGTTGTATAAAAATAATACAATACAATCCAATATAATATAATATATGGTGTCAAACGAGCCCTTATAATCAAATACCGAGGTGTGAGCACGGAAAAAGAAACATTTATTAATTTTGAAATATTACAATAATTCATGAATTTTAAAGAAGGAAGAGAGATTCGAACCCATAACTTTGTGGTATAGGTGTGAAAAACATACATGTTGACCAATTTTCATCTTGTCCAAAAAAAAACATTTATCAATTAAGTAAAAAGTAATTTAGATGAAAAGTCTGTCGCGCATAACACGTGACCCTATCAAACTTTGACATGACTTGTCATATTCCGTACACGTAATTACTTTCGGATAAAATTTAATCAAACACAGTATTCTACTGTACTCGGTTCTATTTTGGAGACTGAAGCTCAGTTAAAACTGGTCCACTCATTGGTTGATAACAACAAAATTGCTCTCAAGCACTTTCTTCGTGTTTGCTACCCACTACATCTGATATCTACTTTTCAACTTAAATTATAATAAACCAACTAACTACCAACTTATGCTTAAATAAATCTTCAAGTATGGAATTTATGACCCCAAATTACAGATCTGTCCTTGTATAATTATAATATTGATTTTGTTAATACATTTTTGGTAACAAATTGGATGTGGCCCTCTTTGTTTTGTATTTTACTTTTTGTTTTTTGTTTTTGAATTGTCTCAGTAGTCGGTGCTTTTACATCCCTCTTTGATGAGAAATTTGGACCCACTAGCATCTCATGTAAATATAATTAATTTTGAATGGATTTTTCTTATTGTAGGAAAGAACTGAAAAGCATAAAAAAAGAGCACAATCTTTATTAAAATAAGTGAAAAATTATTGCTCAAAAGCATAATAAGTGATAACAGTATATGTAGTACACATTTTGGGTTTAAAACAATGATGAAATATTGAAATTTGAGTGATCTTCTTTTAAGAACAAGAAATTAACAAAATATTAATGGCTTATATCAAATCATGATTTTGAAGAATGGGGAATCAAAGAACAGGACAATGTTATCAAAATGTTTTAATTCATATTAAATATAATATAATATTATTAGACCGAATTAGCATTTTTCACTAATAAATCGTAAATTCTTTATAGAAAAGTATCATTTTACCTCCCTGATGTTTGCCCTATTGTTAAGATAAGGACAGAGTTTGGCCATATTGGCCGTTTTTCCCCCTAAAATCAAAGAAACATTAAAAACGCCCCTTCTGTTAACTTTTCCATCCATTTGGGCTGTTGACTGTTAAATGGCAAGGGCATTAAGGTCATTCAGCATGTGGGGCAGAATAATATAACTAAATATTTTTTTTTAAATCAACAACTTTCATCTAACTAATTACCTATAAAAAATTGACACGTCACTAATTTTAATTTCTTAAAATAAACTTAAAATAATAAATAAAACGAAATTGGAAAAGAAATTAATTATAATATAAAATATTTTGGACCCTTTTTATCTGTTTATTTTTTAAATATAGGATGCTAAAAAAATAAAAAATGAAAAAGAAGTTGTTCTCTGGGATTGAAATCTTTGAATCCATTACTTAAACAAAATCACATGTCCAGAAATCACCTAAACAAAAAATAAATTTACATTCATCACCAACAATTAAAAAATTGTCCATTCAACAACCAAAATTAAACAAAAAAAAGGGAAAAACTGGTAGAGATCCAATCGATGGAGATCCAGATGGATGGAGACTAGTCTCCAGATGGAGACCGCTGGTTTGGTGGAAGGTAGAGATCTCCATGGTCGGGTTGAGAGGTTGAGGTGGGTTCTTCAATTGGAGGGGGTTTGGTGGGGAGGAGAGGTTGCTGACGGTGAAGATGAGTCGTAAAAAGATATGGGTTTGTTTGGGTCTTCTCAGAGTTGCACATTTGAGAGAGAAAGAAAGAAGCTTGAAGAAGAAAAAAATTTCTCTGGGTGTTGGTGTTAGGGCATGAAGAAGAAGTCGAAGAGCTGAGTTGGGTCGTTGAAGGAAGAAGAAGAAGAAGAAGAAGAAGAAGAACCGATTGTGAAGGTGATGGTGATGGGTATGGGTATGGGATGTGATTGAAATGGAGTGAACCGATTTGTTGGTTTTTTTTTCGTGAGATGGTAGTGTGAAGACATGTAGTTGTGTTTGTGAATCCTAATTTTTGATGTGAATAGGGGAGGATGGAGATCGGAGATCCATGGAGATCTGGATGTTTGTGGTAGAGATTGGTCTGCACCTCTCCACTTTTTCCTTGTTTTTTTTTATTATAATTTTTAAATCTGGCAGTAATAAATTTTAGTTTAGTGATTTTGATTTTTGAATTGAATGAAATTTTCTCTTCAAAAAAAAATTTTGAATGAAATTTTCGTTTGTTTCTCTTAAATATATATATATATATTTTTTGAAGTAAAGATTTTTTTATTATTATTATTATTATTATTATTATTATTAAATTTAAATTTAAATAAAATAATAAAAAAAAGATATCTCAACCGTCCATCTTTTGAGATGGATGGTGGAGATCCATCTTTTTTTTAATTGTTTTATTTTATTTTATTTTATTTTCTGTTTTCTGTTTTTTTTTTAAATATATTTTCTATTTAATGAATATGTTGAGGGTTAAATGGTAATTATAGGAGTAAATTGAAGGATAAAACGGTCATTTGCTTCAATTTTAACAGTCAAAGGGGTAAATAATACATTTAATGGATGGAAAATGTAACAGAAGGAGCGTTTTTAACATTTCTTTGATTTTAGGGGGAAAAACAGCCAATATGGTCCAAACCATGTCCTCGTCTTAACAATAGGATAAAAGTCGGGGGGAAAATGATACTTTCCCATTTTTTATTATTAAGTCATATTGAACAGGTGATCATTTTTATATAATTAAAATTCACATAATTGTAGCATCAATTACCGAAACTAATGCTGCACTCAAGGTAGCATAATTAACCTGATTAATAATGATTTAGTTGAACTATTTTGGGTTGTTTGGTTTTTTTCACAATGCTAAGCTAAAAGTTAGGGGGGTTTCGTAATGAAATTACTCTTTTGCATTATTACTCAATTGTTGCAGGTGAAAGCAACAAATGAGTGGATACCCAAAAGCCGGAAAAAAGCAAAGTAAAATTATAAAAGGAAACTTTGCTCCAAATAAAAAACCCAATTTTAGTTTTGTAAGGTAATCAATTGCTTGCATGAAATTGGTTTTTAAGTTTGGTTGAGAGTATCTAACAATCTCCAATTCTTCTCTTTCTAACTTTTTTGCAAAGAGTTAAATTTAAGAGATAATGTCCAAAAATGGCATTATTTTTTTCAATAATTATTATTATTATACTTTTCACCGATTTCTCCTACTAAAAAAAATGTTTGCTTTATAAAGCTAAGGTAGGAGCCCCAAATGACGTTGCTCATCTAATAGATAGACGAGTTTAAGGTTTGGGTAAATGACCTCTAAGTCAGAGGTCCGAATCCTACTAATGAAAAAAGGTTTAAAAAAAATATATAGTCTAGATAGGTGGATAGAGATAATAATAAAAAAAAAAGCTAAGGTAGGACCATTTAAGGGTGTGTTTTATATGTTTTTTTAAGTAGAACTTCTAGAGTAGAACTTTTAACTAGTAGGACTTTTAATAAAAATATATATATTATTTGATATTCAATTAAATAAACTACTTTTAAGTTAATAGATTGTTTGACAATATATCTCACAAAAGATAGTTAAAACAATGTATCTTTATTATAAAAAAACTTAAAAGAATCTTACGTAATAATCCTAAATTTTAGACTTCTTCTAATATATATAAAATAATTTTTTTTAATATTAAAAAAACTCTTTTAGAAATTTATTAAACAATTAAAAAAGAGTTCAAAATACATTTTAACATTAAAAAAAAAAAAAAAAAACCCCTTTTTGACCGAAAGAAATGTCATACCAATCACACAAAGCAGATAGGACAAGCACTTGATAGCAAGAATATAAATAAATAAATAAATAAGATCGTGGGGTCTTTTGGGATATTCACCTAAAAGGTAGTAAAAAAAAAAAAGGAGAGGTTTATTGACTTTTTCTATTAATTTTTTCATATTCTATGGTTTGTATCCTTGTGAACAACTAAACTGATAGCTACTGTACAGAAGTCACAGGTAGCCTTACAAGAAGCGCACTTAAAACCTCTCAGTCTCTCTCTCTCTCTCTAATAAGTCTTGTAAACACAGTTGAACAAGAAGGCAAAAGAGGGAGAGACTTGACAAGTTTTGGAAAAGTTGAGCTTTATTTCTTGGTTCACCCTAGTACAAATTAAAAGAAAGAAACTTTGTTTACAGTCATGAGCTAATTAACAAACCCCATCATATATATGTATTATGATTTGCTGTTGCATGGACTGTGAGTTCTCTCTGATGCTTATTTTTAGTGGGTTTCTTTTTCCTTCCTTTCTTTTTTCCCATTTTGAGGTGGTTTTGGTCTTGTTTTTCACATGCATGTTAGCATTGTCTTGTTTCTCTTTCTGGTGAAAGGATTTTTCATCAGGTTTTGTTTTGCACTTGTTTTTTTTATCTTCATTTCTGGATTTCTGCTTTTTTTTCCTTTTTTTTTTCTTTCCTGTCTTGCAATATTAATAATATCTCTTTATTAAAAAGAAGATCTTTCTCATCTTGCTGGTGGGGTGTTGTACAATATGATTCCTGAGTGAAACTTTTGCTTAATTTTTCATCTGGATTTTCCCCTCCTTGCTTGGCATTTTTTTTTTAAGTTGATCCAACAGTTGCTACATGCATTAGAATCTAAATAAAGGTTTCTGTGTTTTATACAGTCTGGTCTTGATTTAATTATCTTCCCAGATCAGAGAAAATATTATGATTTCATGGGCTATTATTAGTTAAACAGTTGATCTTAATTATCTTGTTTAATCAGCACATGCCAATAAACACATTTTTATATTGTTTTTGGTCTTATTAATTTATTAATAGATCAAGGTAGAATAAGTTGTTAATTAGAATTTTTGTGGGTCATGCAGATTTGAATATTGGATGTTGATAATTAGCAGTGATCTACAACTATCATTTGTGGCCTGAGAAAGGATGCCAAGCCAGCTATGGTTTGCACTGCTAATGATTTATCAGCATGGAAGGATTTCCCAAAGGGCCTCAGGGTCCTTCTTCTTGATGACAACAGCGATTCTGTTGCCGATTTAAAATTGAAGCTTGAAGCAATGGACTATATTGGTTAGAGATTTCAAAACCCCCTTTATTTTTTCTTACTAAAACTAGAAAATTTGGTTTCTTTATTTGTCCACTTTTAACTCTCAGCATTGTATTGGTCTTGGTCTTTGTTTGTCCACTGTTTAAGATAGTTGGTGCTCAGTTATTTATTATATGTGGATTTGGAATTTTATTATGTATAACTTTGAAGATAGAATTGATTGTGGCTGCAGAGTTTATTAATAGGAATTAATTGGTTGCAGTATACAACTCTACAATAAAAATATTTTTCTAGATGATGAACAGGAGAGAAGTCATTGAAATTACTTGTTCTTTTGGTATGGTTTCTGGTTTGTTTCAGATAAGTTGATTTTTGGTTAGTCAAAATGTTTTCCTGATCTGAAGTTTCATGCGATCTCTTATCTCCATGTATAAAAATTGTAATTTCAGGCTGCACTGAAAAAATATCTTGTTTAAAATTACAAATTTAGATCTCCATGCAATAATTCTTAGTTTTAATCATGGATTAAAAAAAAATGAAATATAAAAGTTCTTATGTTCTTCTTCCTACTGTCATTTTTATCTGTTTCACTTCCTGTATGGCTGTATGTAGACAATGCTATCTATTCTTTTGATGGAATTTCTCCATCCCCCACCTTCGGTGTTTATCTGCATGTATTGTAACCTCACCATTCTCTTTTACAGTTTCGGCATTCTGCAATGAGAATGAAGCTCTGTCAGCAATTTCAAACAAACCTGATAGCTTCCATGTTGCCATAGTGGAGGTAATGACCTGTAATTAGAAACCACAAAGTGTTTAATTTTCTAAATTACTGAATCGATCTTTAAGATGATCGTACCTTGTTCTTTTTTCATGTATTATGAACTCGATCTCATAGTAAATGAGGATGATCTTATCCGTGGGGAGTCATTTTCAATAATTCACTTTTAGTGGCTAAGCTTGCTACTTTTATCTTATATAATTCATTAATTGATTGATTTCATACCCCGCCATAAACATCATCATAATATTTACTTCATTGTATTGTATTAACAAACATATTATTTCAATATATTTTCCATCGAGATAAATAGACCCCGAATGCTTTCTCAGATTATTCCTGCGCTTGTATTTATCTCATTTACGGTGACAGGTAACCGCGAGCAATAGCAACCAAAGTTTCAAGTTCCTTGAAACTGCTAAGGACTTGCCTACCATTAGTAAGTTCAGAAATTACTCCTAAATTTATATATATATGAAGCTTCTTTTTCTCCATTTAGTTTGTCAATACTATTTTCTTGTCTCCATCAGACTATCTTCTAAACCAACCTTGATATAGAATTATCAGCATCATTATAGTTGATGTTAGAAACATATTGAAAGATTGCTTCAACTTAACATGTACACTTCTAATGCCAAATTTTTCTTCTTTGCAGTGACTTCAAATGTTCATTGCTTGAGCACCATGATGAAGTGCATAGCGGTGAGACATATTCTAACTTCTGCTTAAATCTTAATTTCCATTAGTGTGCTATCAGGTGCAAATGTGTGTGAATGCCTGTGAAGTTTTATCTAATATAAAATTATTTCTGAATCTTAGATTCTTAGTCATTTATTTTTTATTTCCTTTATTACTTTTTTCTTGCCTCTGAAATTGAAGACCATATATGAACATCTTCAACAGAATTCTGTGATGTAATTTTTTTCTATCTCAATTTCAATTTGAACTTGAAGATTGAGTCCTAATTAACAGCAGAGCTAAGATTTATTATTTCGTTTCCTACTCATCAAAATGATTAATGGTGTATTTGAAATTTGTTTTCAGCTAGGTGCAGTTGAATTTCTTCGGAAACCTCTCTCTGAGGATAAACTCAGGGATATATGGCAGCATGTGGTTCATAAGGTATGTCTAGATTCTGGTGACAAAAGTTCAGGATTGAATATCATGACTAATGCTGTAAGATATAAATTCTGATTTTCTCAGTTCTACGTAGGCATTCAATACTGGGGGGAGCGTCATCTCCGATTCACTGAAGCCTGTCAAAGAATCAGTTGTTTCCATGCTGCATCTCAAATTGGAAAATGGTGAATCGAAAAATGCAAACGCAGGGAATATAGAAAATGGTTCCATGGCTTGTGCGAATGAAAATGAACAGTCAGAAGGGAGTGATAATAAGTATCCTGCTCCTTCAACTCCACAATTAAAACAGGGAGTGCGATGGGGAATTGATGCAGATTGCCAGGATAATACCAACTGCTCGACAGAAAAAGAAAGCATGGAGCAAGATGGGGAATTGATGCAGATTTCCAAGATAATGCATTCGATGTTGGATGATGCAGGTTGCCAAGATAATAATATTAACTGCTCAACAGAAAAAGAAAGCATAGAGCAAGATGGGGAATCTAAATTTGTCGAAACTACTTGTGATAATTCAAATGCTGAAGGAACATTACAGGAAAGCCAACCTCAGAGACCAGGGGAGACTCTAGTGAAAGAGGAGCATGATTCAAATGATGGTTCTAAGAGTGAGTGCGATAAGTATCTTCATCTGCATCATAAAGAAGGTCTAAAAGGTTCGGATGGTGCTGCTGAAAACCCGAGCAGAACTTCTGGTCATCACCGAACATGTGGTAATAAATCTAATCGAAAAAAGATGAAGGTAATTTAGTTTTTCTCTTTATGAATTTGACATGACTTTGGTAGATGTTCTCAGTTCTGTAAGATTTTAAGTGAATAATTTAATTAAATTGTAATCCTGTATTCACTAATTTCTTGAACATAAAGTCCTTGATATATGGTACAGAATATCGTAAGTTCAAAATATCCCACCTGTTAAAGCAAATCATGCCTGATTGAGTGCATGTTTTAGATTGAAGACCCACCTAATCATCTTAGGTTACAATTATTATGAGTAAATTATAAAAATTTATTGAGGTCTTTTTACAAGCTTATGCAATTGTAAGCTACTCTATATATCTCAATAATCGGCTGGAGTTGTGGGGACGTACATTTCAGAATGAGGATATAACCTGTTTCAGCTTCTCTGTTCTCTTGTATTCAATGTCTAGAAGTAAATAAAAGGCCAAAAATATTGTCCTAAGAATTTGTCTTTAGGCTCAAAGAGTAGGTAGTTGTTTCAATTATCTGAATAATTTGTGGTGTTGACCTATTTAATTATGTTTTCTTTCTGTTTGAATTTTCAGGTGGACTGGACGACGGATCTTCACAAGAAATTTGTACATGCTGTGGAGGAGCTAGGTGTTGATCAAGCCATTCCTTCTCGAATACTAGAACTTATGAAAGTAGAGGGGCTGACCAGGCACAATGTGGCAAGTCATCTCCAGGTCGGTGCAAATTTTGCTATTAACTGCCTTGTTAATTTACTTCTTATGGGAATCCATAACTTGATTGAAAATACTACTCATACACCACAACAATAATCCTTTTTCAAGTCATGCATCTTCCACTTAAATTTCATTATAAATGATGAAAAATTCCTGTGAAAGCTAGGCTATCCTCGTTACTTGGTGTCTGGAAGAAGAAAATGCAAGTATTGCAGAAGTTGTTCTTAGTGATTAGTGTGTCAAAACTAATCAAAACCAATTCACAAGCCATTATTAGATTTGAATGTTTAAAACTTTAGTTTTTCTTAGCTGGTCATCAATTGAGCCACTGTACTTTGTCAATCAGAAATATCGGATGCATAGGAGACACATCTTACCGAAAGAAGATGAGCGTAGATGGCCACAATCAAGAGATCAAATGGCGAGGAGTTATTATCCGCATAAACCAATAATGGCATACCCTCCATATCATTCTAATCACATGCTCCCACCAGGTCCAGTCTATCCTGTGTGGGGAGCACCAAATAATCATCCAGCTGGTTTCCCAATGTGGGGTCCTCCCGGATATCATCCCCCATGGCAACAGGCAGAAAGTTGGCACTGGAAACCTTATCCTGGGGTAAAATTATATTTGTTTATATCTTCGCTACCGACACTCAAGAATATGCACACTGCACACACACACGAGAGTACAGAATCCTGTATATTGTAACTTGTCTAATTATCTGGATTATTGTTGTAACGTTGTCTCAGATGCATGCTGATGCATGGGGGTGTCCTGTGATGCCACCACAACCTCACACTCCTTATTCTTCTTTCCCTCAAGTAAGCATATACTGAATTCATTCTTATACTTTGCATCAGATATGCAAATGTGTTCATTATTTAACCGGTATATTCACTACTAATTCTGGAAAAATATGCAGAATTCAAGTGGGTTTCACAATTCTGGTATGGTTGATAACGGTTACTCCATGCCACAGAGCTCTGTCGACCTCCATCCGGTAATTCGAAACCTTTCCAGCTTGGACAATGGAAGTTCATATAATATATAATGTTGGGTCATGAAGTTGATATTAACTAATTATGTGTTAAGACAGGCAGAGGAAGTTATTGACAAGGTTGTGAAAGAGGCAATAAGCAAGCCATGGTTACCTTTGCCTTTGGGACTGAAGCCACCTTCAGCTGAGTGTGTGCTAGCTGAGCTTTCTAGACAAGGCATCTCCACCGTCCCTCCTCATCCTCATCACATCAATGGCTCTCATCATCCCTGCTGATGATGTGGGGACGCAACCAGATCATAAGGTCCCCACCATAAGTCATAACCAATCAAGTCCCCGGCCATTACAGGACAGGCCTTGGTTTGGTTGGTCATGTTCATGAAGACAGACAACCTCATCAGGCAGCTGCTGGTGTTGATGTGTCATGTCCACATCAGGAGTTCCGGACACAACCCAAAAGGTCTCTCTGGGACTGTTCCTCAATCCTATCCATCCCCAACAACAGACAGGCCCACACAATCCAACGGTTTAGAAGCAGCGACGTTCTAAGCCATGGAAAGTTTTGTGGTTGTAAATAAATCCTAACACTGCTACTTCTAGAAAAACAAGAAAAAAAAAGGTAGTTTTGGGTTGAAATTGTAATTTTTGTGATAAAGATTATTATCGGAAAGGAAAGTGTTGTTGGGGTGGTGGATGGGTCCCATTGGAGCTTAAATGGTAGTGGGGACTGGGGTGTGACATTGACATTGTTAATAAAGTTGACAAGGAATCTTAGTGGATGCTTACTTGTTGTTTATCTCTTGAGTCTTGACTTTTATTACTATTCAACTTTGATTCTCACCACCATTAAAGCTTGTAATTTAACGTTAATAACAGAATATAAGTAATATAATATATTATCAATGAAAATGTATTTTCCAAGATTAAGACACTACTAAGGACGTGTTGCTTTCATTTGTTGGCAAAAATTTATTGCATAAGAGGGACTTAAAATGTCTGTAGATTTGTAATAAGTTTGATCGTTGGTTCAAAATATATGGACTTAATTTTAGGAAATATGCAACTTGTAACCTTTCTAAAAAGTACTATTAAAATCATCAATTGGGTTGATTTTTGTCTGTTTTTTTTAGGCAGCATGACTATTGATTTAGAAAATAGCAAAAATGTTTTTCCATAGACAATATTTTAAAACTCACAAATCTGATTTATAATTTAATATCAGAAATATTTTCATAATTCCTTAATTATTTTTGTTAATAAAACCAATTTTAACATGCAAGAGTACCATGAATATCAAAATTTAAACATATAGTTAATATTTGAAAACTTTTTATTTTTTATTTTTTATTTTTGGTTTTCAGGAAAAAAAAAAGGTAAAACGTTTTATCCTTTTAATGCAATACATGTTTTGATTGAACCAGATGGAGCCTGTTGTAAACTAAATATGTGCAGATAAAGTAAACAAAATAATTTATTAGGTGCCTCAAAGGGCGTAGCTCAACTGGTAGATAGACGAGTTTGAGGTTTGGGTAAATAACTCTCAAGTCACTGATTCAAATCCTACTAAAAGCAAAAGCTTCAAAAAAAATACCTAATCTAGATTGATGGATAGATAAATACTGTCAAAAATAATAATAATAAATTAATTAGATGATTCTTTGATAGGGTTTGGATCTCATCTTTACTTATTAAATCGTAAAATGTAAAAAGACCCTTAAGCAATGGAAGTTGCATTTGCGGATTGCATTTACAGAGGTTAATCTAATAATCTCGCTAGGATTCCGCATACCTTTCACTCAATTGAGATGAATTTTATTAGAAAAATCTCCTGGCTACACAACATTAGTGTGGTATCTGACATTTGTGTTTATGTTACTGTATTAGGTTCTTTATTGCTTGAATGGGCTTTTTCATACAGAGAATAAGCACAAGCCCGAAAATGTTCAATGGGCTATCTCTTAATGAGCTCAAAGCTCTCTCCTTCATAAACTAGTAAACTACGTACCTAGGTGCAGCCGTGCAGCACAACAAAAGCGGCAAAAGTGTACAGTGTACTTCCCCCTTCTTCTTTTTTTTTTCCTTTTTTTAATTATATGGATAGAGATCAAATAAAAAACTTAATTTAAAATAAATCTCATAAATGGAAGGTGAAGAATAATTTTTTTTTTAAAAAAAAAACATACATATATAAATAAAGGATGAGATTCCAAGGCCCAGTTTTTACATATTCTTTTAGAAAAAAAAAAAAAAAAGGAACCGAAGATTGCCCAAAGCTTGTTTTTGGGCCGTGGTTCAAATTTCAATCCCAATTTGAGTGGTGTTATTGGCACACCCCCTACTGATCTATTCATGCCCCATTTTTTTAATTATATAATATTCTCTTTTTTACTTTATCAAAATTACTTAAATAGACATACAATTTAGGAAAGAAATCTTCTATAAGGTAAATTTATTAAAATATCACATTCCTTTTCCAAAAAAAAAAACACAGTAATCTGCTTCTTCAAAAAAAAAAACTCTTAAACCTTAAAATCTACTTTTTACATTAATATAAAATATTATGGAAGAGTATGAAAACGATATCAAGAATATGGAAGAATTGTCTAAAAACGATATCAAACATCTTGAAGAATTGTCTGAGAATGACATAAAACAAGAATTGTCTGACAATGATAGTGTGCATCTAGAAACAATTCATTCTCTGGAAATAAGTTTGAAGTTTACTTTTTCTTTAGATTGATATCAAGTTGTGTTGAAGTACCCAGTTATTTTTTCTTTTTTCTTTTCCATCATGAAATAAGAAGAAAAAAAAACTAAAAAAAAAAAGAAATAAGAAGAAGAAAAAATCAATCAATGGAGGTGAGAGAGATGTATACAGATACAGAGATAAAGAGATCATATATGATATGTATTAAGTTTCAAAAATAACTAAAATGGGTAGTTTTGGAAATAGACCAAAAAATTTAATAAAAACATTTAATTTAATTTAATTTAATCAAAATTTTAAAAAGTGGGGCATGAATAGATCAGTAGAGGGTGTGCCAATAGCACCACTCTTCCAATTTATATTAGTAAATTATATGATTATGATATTTATATTATAGTTTGTTTTAGGGATTTTTTTTTTAAATCACAAGGCATACCAAGAGATCCAGCCAGATTGGATTTTTAACGGGTCGTATCGACTTTAAACGGAATGGGCCGGATTGGATTTTTAATGGGTCGTATCGGACTTTAGACAGAACGGGCCTGATTGAACAAGATTGGACTCAGATTCCTTCGAATTTGGATCAAATTCAGGCCAAAATATCTAATTCTCTTGAAAAGCGTGACAACAAACTTTTAGCATGTTAGCATGAACGGATCGTATCATTCAAACTTCTGGTTGGACCGGATTAAGACCGTACGGAATCGAATTCGGACCGGATTCGTAGGCGCTTTTTTTATGTATTACATAAATTCGGGATTTTCTTTTTGAAAGGGTGAATACTCGAACCCGCAACCTCATGGTGTAGGTGTGAGAGGTATACCACCAGACCAACTTTTTGACACCTTTGTTTTTAAAGAAAGTAGTAACGACAAGGGGGGTTTTAGGGGAAAACGACACTAGAGGGGGATTTTAGAGAATAAATAAAAATGTAGGAAGTTTTTGATAACTTCCCAAAATAAATATGAAATTGAGGGAAGAGAAGTATATGTGCATGTCACGTGCAAGTAGTGCGTAACATGGTTGTTATATAATGGTTGAACGTATGCAATAATTGGACGAGGAATTGAGGATATAGGGGGTTCCATTAGATAAATGATTTGTTTGGACCGTTAGTTGATGTGTGTCAAGTTTCAACGACCGTTAGGTACCGCGTACAAACTACACGACACACACTCCCGCCACAATTTCTACTCTTTTTTCCACGTGGCGAAATCTGGCGCTACTTCAACTGCGGTTAATTTATTATCTACGCTGTGGGCCTGTGGCACGTACTGTTTGACGTAAGATTACTATATTAGACTAAAGAAATTAATATTTAAGATAAGAATGTATTTATAATGGTGAGGTATAATCATGTATGGTTGCATCCACTATATCATGAATCACTTCTTCACCGCCCCCTCCTTATTCTCCAATCGTAACCGTTTGTTTTACCGGCCAGTTCAGTTTTGGACACGTGGCGAAATATGTTTGGCTTTTACACTAATGTTGCAGCAACCATAAAGTCAAGCTGCCGTGACCATTTTCGTTTCTTTATTTCTTCTAGTACTCGTAGAGTCGTAGATGAAAACCCGTACCGCTAAAGGTTTCAATTTGTCAGTTAACGGAATTTTGTTAAATGAGATAATATTGTAATTAATGTTAATTAATAAAAAAAATGACATTTATAAGTTTGATATAACATCTCAAAAAAAAAAAAAAATTGGATATACTAGAAAATGGTTAAGAGCATCTCCAATGCTATTATGCATTTTTGAGTTTCTAAATAGTGTCACATCAGCATTTCTATTCAAAATGGGTCCACTTTTAAAAATTTTATTGAGAAATGCATATTCACATCTCTAATGCACAATTATCTAAAATCAAATATGTATCTATTTTTTGACCAATCATAATAAAACAATTATTACATTCTCTCTCCTCTTTTATTTTACAATTAAATGAGCTTCAATATTATTGATGGAAATAGTTAGAAATCCTAGTCAACATTTCTAAGAGAGTTTCTATAATTAGAAACTCAACTCCATATTCTCAAACTTTTTTTTTGCCACATCATCTCCATATTCAACTTAAATAATTGCATTGGAGATAGTTTTTCTAACTTTTTTAGTATCTATCCTATGTGGCACTCCATTTTCTCCAAATGCATAATAGCCTAAAGGTTTCAATTTGTCGGTTAACGGAATTTTGTTAAATGAGATAATATTGTAATTAATGTTAATTAATAAAAAAAATGACATTTATAAGTTTGATATAACATCTCAGAAAAAAAAGGATGTC
The DNA here is from genome assembly GCA_033220585.1 of Dipteronia sinensis. Taxonomy (NCBI): domain Eukaryota; kingdom Viridiplantae; phylum Streptophyta; class Magnoliopsida; order Sapindales; family Sapindaceae; genus Dipteronia; species Dipteronia sinensis. The sequence continues at coordinate 27,250,576 of CM065645.1, read as the reverse complement.
AAATCTGGTGCTTAAATGATGTGGCAACAGTCTAATCTATTCATTTAAATCATGTAAATATAATACAATTTAAATGAATTGATTTGACTGTTGTCATAGCATCATATTTGGACACCAAATTTAGATAAAGTAGTATTATTGTAAATTAAAATAACGTAAATTTGTGATTTTAACATCTCAACATTTTATATGCTCTTAGTCTAAGAGTTATAGAGGGATTCAAATCTCAAATTTAAGTTGATTTAGTTTGACTCAATATAAAATATATAGAATTCTTAAATAAATACTTGTAAGATTGGTAGTGCCATACAATATGAGATTGATCAGGTGGTATTCCATTTACACCCATAAGACGATGTTATGGGTTTGAGTCTCCCCCTTCCTACAAAAGAAAAAAAAAAATTAGTGCCTCTAACAAGTATTGATATTTAGTTTTACTTTTACTATCAAGAGTACATTGCCTTAATGATGGAACACTAAAGGATCGTTTGTTTTTTCCATTTAAAACTTAATGGGTCTGAATCATAATTATTAAGTTGTCTTGTTTATTTTTTTAAGTGGTTAAGCAACTTAAAAATACAAAAACATAATTTAAAATAAAAAGTAAAAACTTATGACTTTTCACTTAATTGCAAATCACTGAATCATATTAAATGTAATCCAAAATCTTTTCTTCCGATACTGTCCCCATATATAATATATTTTCAATTTCATCATAATTATAAATGGTATATAAATCTTTATTGTAATATATTGTCTATTTTAAATAACTTTAAAAATAAAAAAGAACTCGATTCACTTCTCATATTGGTGTTTAATATCAATGTTTTATAATTATATTATGATTATGTAATTATATATTATTTTTTAAGAATCTTTTGTGTGAGTTTTTCTGCTGCCTTTTTTTTTTATTTAAAAAAAAAACTTTTTCTTTTTCTTAGTAAAAATGAAGTTTGTTTGTAATCGAAGAAGAAAATCATGATCATATATGCTCATATATAATTATTGTTTTTCGATTATTTTTATTTCATATTATATATATATATATATAAGTGTTTAACATGGGTATAAATATAAAATTACTTATTTTTAGACAATTTTACTTTTAAAAAATAAACGTGTTGATAATACATTCAGATGTAAGAGAAAAAAAAACATATCATTTAAGCTTAGATTTCAATCTCTATTCAATCTTTAGAAAAATTCAAAACTGTTCGGTCTTCAGACAAAAGAACAAACAACTCCTAAAAGAGAAAAAAAGGTAACAAGGATTAATATTTAGTTTTATTGTTACTATGAGAAGCACATTGCCTTTTTGATGGAAGACTTCAAACACATTCATTTGTAAATATGCCCCTGCTACCCTTAACCCATAATGATGTCAATTTTTACCACGAAAAAAAGTTTTATTTTTACTTTTATAATATAATCTCAATAAATTAATAACATCGATTAAATAATATTTTTGGTCGGTCATGACTTGAAACCAATGTGGTAAATTAATAATTCGTTAAATTTATAAGATAATACATTTAAAAAAAAACCCATAGGTCTCACTTGATATATAAATTAATAATCTCCGTATACATCAAAATTATATATATACATGATTCAATTAGGAAGCCATTGTAAAATATGACTCCAATATTATTTGTTTCCTCTTGAAATTGATGTCTCTTTTGACCTCATTTCTAACTTTTTATAGTGCAGTAAAAAGTTCCTATGTAGTGTTCTCATATTGCAAGAGAAAATTATACAATGTGATTGTTGCTTTGAATGCATCTTTGTGCAAGACAGGCTCCGATATAGAACTATGGTCTTCAACTTCATCTTCTTTATAAAGAATGCCCTGATAAATTATATATTTTTTTATTAATTAATGTATAAATTTTCATGTTCCTAAGGTATTAATTGATAGAGGTTTAAATGTAATTTCCTTACTTTAATGTTCCAAACCCAACTAAAATCTATTTGGTTAATAAACCCATAAAAAGATTAAATTCAATTTTTTGAGAATTTTAAAAATAAGGTAGAAAAATAATAATGATAATAAAAATAAAAAATTAAATTACTTTATCAAAACTGCATATTAATGTATAATATATATATTAACCTTAACCTAAGGGGTCGTTTGTTTTTTTATCTGAATACTGAACAGTCCTGAATTTTTCTGAAGACTGAATAGGGACTGAAATCTGAACCTGAATGACATGTTTGTTTTTTTTTTCTCACATCCGAATGTACTGTCAACATGTTTGTTTTTAAAAAATAAAATTATCTGAAAATACGTAATTTTACATTTATACCTATACTAATTAAAAAAAGTAATTTAATATGCACCATTCTTTATAACATTTTGTATGTTTTTTTTTTTTTGCAAACAAAGTTCGATTTAATAAAATAAAAAATTAATTAAAGATTATAATTTTGCATGTTCTACAAACAAAGTTTAAGTTAAATTTATTGTACAAAAAAAGTTACAGTTCAAGTTCAATTTGTATGTTGTCCACGCTTTCGGTGAATATAATTTATGAAACCATTTTTGTTTTTTTGGTTTCCTAGATCAGATGCACCGGAAACCAAATAAAAAAAAGTTCTTGAATTTTTCATATACAATAATTCTATAACATTTTCAAGCCACGAAATCTATTCAATATGATAGACAAATTTATTGAGCACTATACGAATAGTTAGATAAAAAAAATAAAGAGTTCTTACCAAGATTTGACAGGAGAGAAATTCAATTGTTCAATCTCTGAAAAAATTCATTATGAGAAGTAATTAGGGTTTTTTTTTCTTTTCTAAAACCTGTGTAAATAAGAAATATGTTAAAAGAAAATTTTTTATACCATATCAAATTAAGATAGATTTGGAAATATATCTTTTTTTTTTAGGATAGACTTGGAAGATAATATTTTAATTGCAATCTAGTGATTTGGAATTAAGTTAAAAGTCAAGATTTCTTACTTTTTATTTTAAGTTGTTTTTTGATATTTTTAAGTTGTTTGATCCACTTAAAAAAACAAACAAAACAACTTAATGAGTTCAATTCAGACTCATTAAGTCTTAAGTAAAAAAAACAAACGACCCCTAAATCTAAGACATTCCTCAAGTGCCTTTTAAATAAAATTAACCTCGGTCACGGAGCACCGAAAAGTATATACAATATACGAAAACAAAAAAGCAACAACTTGACAAACGTGCACTTCAAACAGGTCAAATATTTCAAAAAAACCTTGTACAATGGAAAAACACTGGGAGGTCAAGACGGTCATTTCAAACAAAAGCACAATATCTAAGAACATCCACGGTGGGACTCTTTTGAGACTCATTTCGGTGGATCCACTTTTAACCGAGTCTTTGGAAGGGAACAATGGGGTTCAAAGAGACCCAAAAAAAAAAAGCTCCAAACGTGGGACCCACCCCACAAGACCTATTTAGGGTTCTAAATTTAGAACTCATTTTATGCCTTTTGGGTTCCCAATACTCTCAATCATTTGGACGTATATATATTTTATATATATATATATATATATAAAATTTAAATTTTAATATTTAATTGCTTTTAATATATAATTTATTACAAAATTTTAAAATTTTATATTAAATTTTAAATTTAAACAATTATATATAATGAACAAATATGAATAATTTTAATTGTTATTTAAAAAAATTATTTTAAATAAATTATGAATACAAGACTTGTCACATAATAAAATAACATTTATTCATAAAAAAAATTAAACATGTTACATTAAAAAAAGTATTATTGCTCATTACCATAATTTTTCCAAACATTCTCCATTAAATTTGATCGTAATGTATTTTTGTTGTTGATGTAATTTGGTTGTGTTAATTTTAAATTAATAAATTGTTTTATTTTAAATTAATTATAATTAGTTAAATAATTATTGATAATGTTGAAATTTAAAATATATTATATAATTTATTTAATAATATATATATATAATATTTGAAAGAAGAGTAGTGATTGTTTGGAAAAAAGTTAAAAAAAATAGATCCACTCTCTCTTTTTCAATTTAACCCCATTGTGGAGAAAAAAGACCTAAATAAATAGGATCCAAATAGAAAAATCTTTTTTTTCTTTTTTTGAGAAGAAAACCTATATTTGACGATACGGTGAAAATGGATACTGTGGTTAGGTCTCCACCACCTAGATGCTCTAATCAAAACACCTGGAGTAGAGAAAGCGAATGCCAACTGTCAAAAACGCAAAAGCTGTTACTATTTTCGTCCCACCATTTTAAATTTCTAGACTCGCCCTTTCCCTTCTCTCTCTCTCTTCTCTTTTTCCTTTCTGTTTTTAACGAAAACATAGAAAACCTCTCAAATCCTATATTTACTTCTTCTATTAAACCTGTAAGTTCTTTAATTCTCTCTCTTAATTATTATTATCTAGTTTAATTTTTTGTTTGTTTCATCTCGATCTGCACTTGACACATCCTCGAATTCTCAATTAGTAAATTTTCTGTAATTCTTCATATATATATATATATATATATATATATATTCATGGCATGTTGGATTTAAGAGAACATATGATCGAAATTAGGTTTGCATTGCATCACGAGCCGATTGGAGTCCGGAACTTGTTTAATTATGTCCGATTTCCATAGTTTGGAGTGATGCCGTATTACGTATTGTTATATTTTGCGTTTGGTTCCCGAGAAAGCTAGGGAAAATGAAAAGAGAGTTTTGATTTGTAATTTAATGTCATATTTTTTCTTATTGTTTTGAGAATTGGAAGTCAACAACGCCTAATAGTTACGCTAAGACAGATAAGGCTCTTTATTATTATTATTATTTTTAAATTTTTTTTAATATATGAATTGGATCGTGATTAATGAACAATCGAAATTCCTGTTATTTAATCTCTTCCATTTTCACTATTTCCTTGGCTACCAACCAGAGCTTTAATTTCTAATTGGAAGCCATTTGCCCTAATCCTTTTTTAATTATGTAGTAACATTTTGTTTTAAATTTCATTTGCACTATGAAAATTCATGCTCAGATTATTAATCTATTGGTAGAATGTGGGATTTCTGTTGAAGGTAGTTGCGAGTTGATGAATTAAGAGATCCAATCGAACTGTTATCAAAGAATCAAAGCAATTGTATAGAATGGCTTGTAGAGGGTGCTTCGATTGTTTACTGAAGCTATTGAACTTCTTGTTGACCCTCGCGGGACTGACAATGGTTGGTTTTGGGATCTACTTGTTTGTTGAATACAAAAAAGCAGAGGCCAATAATACAGTTATGGTTTTACCTGCAACCAGTGATCAGGGTTTGGTACAGCTCGGTCGGCCGATGCTTATGGCTGTGTCTTTATCAGCTAATATTTTCGAAAATTTGCCGAAACCTTGGTACGTTTGCTGCCCATTCAAAAATTTATTTATTTATCTTGGGTATATTGCTACTTTTTGTGCATTTGGTTCTGCAGTTGAGAAGGTCTATGTTATGGCCGGTATAATACTTGGGACATTGAACCAAATTTTATAAAAAAAAATAACTCTTGTTTCTGGGGTTTTGCTAGTTTTGCATGTTAGGTGTTTCTTAAGTAATTATATGGATGTTAAATGGGTATCCTTGCTTCTAACTGCTTATCTCTTTTCCCCTGGAAAACATGTCTGTGATTAATAAACTTGTTGTATCATTTCATACCTGTTTACTCCTTGGTTTCCTTAATTTACTCACAAAATTTCTAAATTTCTTGTACTTCGTCCTTTATTTCTTCACAGTTTCTGAGTTTTTGGATTGATCAATAATTCTTGAAGGAAAGTATTGTACACACCAATTATGATATTCAAATAATTTATCCTTCCTAACATACATAGTGACGGATGGAAAAACTGTTTGACCCTGAAGTAAGAATGATTGGTGGGATAGATGTACTTTTTTTTCTATGGAACATGCTTTTGTTGGAAGAAACTATACAAGTGGCACCTTACAATTACTAGGAGCTAATTACTTCAAACACATCTAAAACAACGCTTGAAATTATTTTCTCAATTCTATTTATTGTTAGCATAGGCACTATAGTAAGAATGCATTTCAAATACCCCTTCACAAAGTCCATCCCCTCCAAATTGCATAGTTTTTAAACTGTTTAGACATTTAATTGATGAAACATTGCTATGACGACTCTGATGTCATAGGCCTCGATCTTACATATTTTTCTATTCTTCCTTCAATGTTTGTCTTAAGCATTGACTCATGTTCTCTGGGGCCTTCTGCTTGTCCTTCTGGTGGCTTTAACATGGATCAGGAATCAATGAGTTGAAAACATGTCTCAACATGCATGGCAACTCGAAAAAGTGACACCCAGAAATGCCTTCTTTCGTGGCCCAAAAGCTAGCCTAGCAAAATCTTACAAAATATAATGAGTACTTTAGTTCTCAAGTCTGCAGTTATTAGCTTTGTTCTGCAAAGTTGGGTGGAGAAATGCTATGTTACTAAAGTTTATATCTTGATTGTCATTAGTGCTTCAGTAATATAACTAAATTTGTGGTTTTAATTGTTTTCGTTTCCTTTAAAAAGATTGTTTATCGCCATTTTTAATATATAATGTCCATGTTTTTCTCACATATATGTAATTATTTCGTTCTATATATTTCCTTCCTGATTGGTATTTGTGGTCAAAATGAAATGGCTTATTCGAATTGTAAATTTTATAGCAATTACAATGTCACCTTTATGTGATAGAAAATATCATAGATCATGACATTTTTATTTCAGACTATTCTTTTTATTTAAATATGCGACAACAAAGGTTTTGTACTGATATTGAATTTATCAGTTATCTTATGTTGGAGCCTTTTAACTTGGATCGTGTTACTTTATTTTTAATCGTGTATGTTTTTGCAACCGGCAATTTATAATCTTTCATTTATGTTGATTTCTTTTCATCAAATTGTCTTCATTGTAGTAGAATTATTTATAATCAGCATGCACTAGCTTTTGAACAAGAGCTATTGTAGCTTCAGTTTCATGTGCTTTTTGTGAAGGACATGATTATTATTAGCTTCAGGAACCTGAAGGTCATGATTATTAGAAATACAATTCACATTTTTAAGGCTCAATTGCCCATCTAGTTGTAATTTATGACACTTTTGTTTACTAGATTAAATCTACTAAAAAACAACCTAGGATTCTGTTTGTAATGTTAAAAAAAATAATAATCAGTTAATAAGATAAACAATGAATTAGAGGCTACGCATCCACAATCAAGAGACAAATGATTTATCAATACGGTTCATCAATTTGGTTATGTCCATGGTACCTATAGATGTTATGCAATAACATAAAGAACATAAATATTCACCTTATCCCTTGGCTTTCTACCCTCTTCAGATGTTAATCTCTTCAACTTCACCCAGTCTAATAAGCTATTGGCCAAAAATCTCTTATGATTCTCTTTCACAAGTCTCTTTACAAGACTCACTTTGTCACATTCTCATGAATACAAAGAACAAATTCATTTATAAAGAGTTTCTTTTCCTTGCAGAATTATAGTTCCCTAAATATAAAAGACTACTAGAATAGATATTTGAACAAATTCAGGAAAACTTAATTACTTTACTTAACTAAATAGAATTTCTTTTCCTGGTTGGAATTCTATTACATTTTCCACAAAATTAAGTTTCTTGGAGACACTTAAATTTCCAATTCTAGTTACAATTACTGGAAACATTGAGCGGTTTCTACATTCAGGTTATGTATAAGTTAAACTGAACTCAAGATCATGCAAATTATTCTCTGCTGGTTTTGAATTGGAATTTGGTTGGTTTAAAAATTCTAGCCTGGTGATCAATACTCAACTTTGGTTTGTCTTACTGCTGGCCGCTGCTACACTTCTTATTGCACGAATTGTCAACTAATATGTTTGTCTTTCGCTGTGTACTTTAATATTATCTAAAGAACTTTTTTTGACTATCGGATTTATTAATGTGAAGAGTGCTTAAATATTATTGTTAGGTCATTTCCTAATAACTTTTGCTTTTGGGAATAGTTGTTACAAACATGGTATCGGAGCCTTGTTTTTACTATGAGTGCTTGAGTTCAAGTGATTACAGTTATCAGTTATTTGAATTTGTTTTGTGTTTGTGTTTGGGCTTGAGCCACATAGTAAGCCCGTTGATTTAAGTTTTTGGGTCTAACGGTTACTAAAAATTGATTTTCTCTTTTAGTTAGTTATAGATCCTGATGAGGACGTGAATGTTAAGTTGGGTGAAATGATTGCATGTACATTGTGTGGTAACTATTGAGCTCTGATTTTTACATCATATTTTGTTGCAGGTTCATCTACTTATTTATTGGTGTAGGAGTTGTTCTCTTTGTCATCTCATGCTTTGGCTGTGTTGGAGCCTCAACGCGCAACGGGTGCTGCTTATGTTGTGTATCCTTATTAGTTTAGTTGTCCTTATTTTGACTAATCTTAATGCTGCTCTCAGAGTCTCGTTTATTTCACATGGGATTGACAGTTTCACACTAATACCATGCTCCAAGCATGTTATTTAATAGTTTATAACACCCGATTGCATATAAATGTTCTATGCTGTTTTTTCTTTTTTATTCTTTCCCACATATTCTTAATGATTATTGGTTTCCTTAAGTCAACATAGTACTCAGTATTGGTGATCTTGTTGATCTTGGTTGAGTTGGGATGTGCTGCCTTCATATTCTTTGACAAAACCTGGAAAGATGTGAGTGCTGTTACTGTGTCGATTAAATTTTTGAAATTCATAATTGTATCCATATTTATTTAATCAATGGAAGAATATTTTTTCAGGAGATTCCAACGGATAAAACTGGTTATTTCAATATGATATATGATTTTCTGAAGGAAAATTGGAGTGTTGTGAGATGGGTTGCTCTTGGAGTTGTTGTTTTTGAGGTACGAACAACATGAAATCGTTTGCTTTAACAACATGGATTGTTATTTTGTTAACACATGCACATCACTGAGAATGACAAGCAATCTGTTGAGTGGCAACTCTTGTTATGTGAGTTCTTACTGCAAGCAACGATTGGGTTTTTTTCTTTTTATACAAGCATGTTCTGTTTGGCCTTCTCACCTTCTAAGATAGGCTCCATTTAATTCAAAATGTGATGGAATTCTTTCAATCTTTCACATACAGTGGATAGAATATTTGGCAAAACAATATGGAGTTCCCAGTATGAACTTCTCTCACAATTGGTTCCAACACTAGAAAATCCTTTTTTAATTAGTTGAATTATGGGCCATTGAATTCCACAGTTCTGATTTTTATTTTCCAATTTTATTTGTGATTCTCTGAGAAGTATGCTATTTTCCAAGGACAGTTCATCTACTAGTACCCCATAAATCCATTTTAAAACAGGAAGCCAACCTAATTGCTTGTCTTCTAATCCTATATGAGCGTAAAGAGTTTGACAAGGCATTACTCCTTTATCCCTCCTGTCCTAGAGGATATAAACTGGAAGATCCATCATCTGAAACCCCTTATGCTCACTTCACGATGTAAAGAGATCCATGTGAGAAGGTTCTGTAATCTGTATCATTGCTTACTTGTAATTGCTTGTTTGTGTACTTCTATGCCTTCTTTCCCTGACTAGTAAAAATAATTCCTTCATGGTGGGATCTTTTGCTGGAATATTGTGATTCCAAGTGTTCTGATCCGGCTTGTCATATTCTTTTTTTACAAATAAGGGTAGAATTAATTCCAGTCAGTCACTAAGCAGGGTTTTACAAAGCCTAGCTCAACCTGGGTTAATTTGAGCTTGGTTTCAACTTGGATTATGTAGTGTTATATTGGGATGAGGAAAATTAAGGATCAATTATAATTCCTACCAAATATGAAATCTAGCATAACAGAACTATCATATTGTGTACCAGACTTGATGCAGCCAGAGTGTATGAATGAACTTGAAACAAAATAAAGGGTAAGGGTTTGACGTGCTTGTAGTTTCTCTCCTCTAGTCAAGTTCAATGTGTATTCGAATATGGTAAACAACTCTGTTCCTCTCTTTTTCAACCTCTCTGCACCATCATTCTTGGAGGCTCTCTATGTCCCCCTTTATTGCAAAACCATAGCTTGGGCTGGTTGATTATCTTAGTTCAAATCATAATTATGTGCTAATGTTGAAAACACTCACACGGGAATAAGGTAAATGTACATTCAACCAAAATGTAATAAAGATGCAAAATATAATACAATCTGGGTTTTATGTTGGGTTGCTGTCTTGCCCCAGTCAACTAATCCTATATTTAAGGCCAACTGTGACTGAAGTAGAGTTCAAATTATCCAATCTGATCCCCACCCAAGCTAACAGAACTGCCAGATAGCTTATCCTATGCTGAGATTGGGTTTGATTGACCTCATTGCTGCCGAAGAACATAGCTGATGCAAGGTTTTACTTGTCTTATTAGTATAACTTTTTCTGCATATTCTCTGAATGCTTATATGCAATGATTACTTGTGTTTTAACACTTAAATTTATGACACTATGTTGCATAGTCAGTAAGTTTCTATATATAATTACATTTTTTGTTTTATTGTCAATAATTTCTAATTGTATAGAAATTAGATTGTTTGGTTTTCATTTATCTGGTCTTTGGACTTACATTACTGTAATATGGATGCACTGCCTGGTTTGATGATGAAATTGAAAATGTGGCACCTTTGACTCTGCTTGAAATGTTGTCAGAACTGTTTTGTGTTTCTGATTGTGCAATATTGAATTGACTAATGGATGGAATTGTTATTTCTAGTATTTCTCAATGGCAGCCTTTAAGTAATAAATCAACAATGGAATTTCAGGCTCTGATTTTCCTGTTAGCTCTTATGGTTAGAGCAGCAAACAGACCAGTAGAGTATGACAGTGATGATGAGATTCTTGCCCCAAGACAGCAAATCCGTCAACCCTTCCTCAACAGGCCACCACCTCCTGCAACAGGTGTGCCTGTTGCTGCCACCGTTGATCAGCGTCCTAGCAGAAATGATGCTTGGAGTACACGAATGAGGGAAAAGGTATGAATTTTCCTAGCATACCCTTTTTTTTAATGTATAGATGAAATATGGGTGCTTTATCTAAATATTACATCACAGACATATTTTAAAGAGTTTCATGTGATACTTTCAGAATTTGAAATTAAAATTCTTTCCCATTATCTTTTTTAGACGGCATTGCTTCCCTACTATAATCCTTCCCTATTTTGAAATTTTAATGAGAACGTATCTTTAGGTTTTTCTGAATTCTGACCGGGTTTGCAATTTATCCTTGGTCTTGTAACTGCTGCTTTGGTAAATATTAATTTTGGGCTCACATAGGTTTGCAGCAATGCATGAGAATCTTATTATTAACTTTGGATGAATACCTGTTTGTCTATTCATAAATAATAGTTGTTCTGTTATGGTTAAGATCTAGTTCTGATAATGTGCTTAAACCAGTATGGACTTGATACTTCCGAGTTCACATACAACCCATCCGAGTCACACAGATTCCAGCAAGTGCCCACACCGCAAACAGAAGAAAGGAGCCGTTGCACCATCATGTGATGACTTTGAAATTAGATTGGTTCTTGAAGACTGGTTTCTTGAACAATGGTGTGAGATCATCGAGTTTCCTGGAAGTGTCTGTTCCATTTTGTTGAGTCTGTATACAAAAGCACGTTGTTCAGGAGCTTTAATCATTCCCCACATCCGTATTTCATTCTTCTACAAAAGAACACTTGATTGTTCTGTCAAACGCATTCCCATTTTGTGTGTAAAATTATATTGTTACAATAGGGTTTAAGGAGTTCAGTTGAGATCAAGTCTTTTCCATATAGTGCACTTGCATGCATTGATTGAAACAACTTTTCTATAGGTTATTCTTATGCTTTTACATGATGAAGCTTAGATAATTGTTAAATCGTAATGCTAAATTCCCCCCCAAATGATACGATATGAGTTGTTAACATCGTATAGATCATAATATGATATGATGATAAGATGATATGGGATTACAAGATATTTTTAAGGGACCACTATCTAATGTGGTTTGATAGTAAATGACGTTTATTCTGTCTCGTAATGTCCAAGTTTGAGTTGTAGAGTTGTTGAACTGTTGGTGGTATATAGAAAAAAGAAAAGATCTAGCTATATCAATTTAAATGTGATTTAATTTTTTGACTTAACATTCCGATCTTCCATGTGCTCTTAATCAAACAGCTGTAAATCTTTCAAATCTTAACCATCAGATTAAAAGCATATGAGTGGGTGAAGTGTTGAAATCAAAAATTAAGTTATAAATTTAAGTTGATTTAGAATGACATGTGAAAAAAAGTATATATATTCTTTTTTAATGGGATGGAAAATGCAATATATATATATAGAGGAAACTTTTCACCTCAGTACGCATTGATAAATATTTACCAGTGTGTACATGTAATGTACTGATGTATTTTATATCAGTGCGCATCGAGGCGAAAATAACTATATATATATATATATATATATATAGTTATATTATTTAAAGTTTTGTTTTTATTGCAGAATAGAGTGCAGATATTATTTGGTGATGTTTTTATGTTTAGTTGAAATTGGAAATTGTACAGAAAAATGTACAAATTCCTGGGATGGTGATAAAGTGTCAGAATCAATTCTACAACGGTTTTCCGAATTGTGTCCTCCCTTTGTTTACATAAAATTATTTTTGAAGGTGATTTTGTGAGTCAATTTTGCATTTAGAGTGAATTCCACATGCAGGGTTATTGATTTCAGTTTTAACTTTTAATTGCAAAGTATCCAAGTATCAACACCATAATTGTAGACACTTATGTAATGTTTTCGCATCTTTTCTTTTTGGTGCATTTTTATAAGATTTGTTTGGTCATCCTTGGCCCATTAAGAAATAAAGTGGATGAATTCAAAATGACTAGATTTTGGCAAAATTATAAATAGAGTGGCGATATGGGCACCCCTTAAAAATTGTATGTACATTCCTAAAATATTTTAAAAATACCAAATATAAAAATAAGCTCCACTTAATACCAAAAATACCTTCTTCTTTTTTAATATTATTGTATTATATTTTTGTTAGCAGACCCCGCTATTTTGTTATCTAATCAGATTTATTTAAAAGTTTATTATTTTATATTTTTTTATTCAAACAGTCTTTTTCCTGTCAGTGCGCACTGATAGAATTATATAAGGACATTGAATGTGAGCCACTCATTTATAAAAGAGTTTTGACAAGTGCATACATGCCAAGTCAAAATATGTAAAATGAGTGGCTCACATTCAATGTCCTTATATAATTCTATCAGTGCGCACTTATGTGAAAATTATTGTTTATTCAAATAAATAATTTCGCTTTTAAAAAAATTTCTGCTTGCAAAAACATTTGATGTCACTAAAAAATTGTCTGAAATAAATTTCTTTTCATTGCATTAAAACTTTTTTAAAATTCTTTAATTTTTTTTAAGCTTAAAATTCTTCAATTCCACCAAATTGAAAAACTACTAGCTGTAACCGTAACCAGTGCATGAGTTGTTTTAGCTCTTTTAGTTTTTTAATTTTTTTTTGAAATTTAAAATCCATTAATAGAAAACTGCAATTACATCAACCAAAAAGAATGACCATATATAAAAAGAGGCTCTCAGTACACAACAGTGTATCTCAATTCCTCTGTTTCTAAGAAAGTTTATTGTTGGTATTGATTTTTGTTAAACTCAATTATAACAGTAAATTGTTTGTCAACTCAATCAATTTGTATTTCTTAAAAGAAATTGAAATTAACATTAAAAATAGAATTTAGGGTTTAATAAAATATAAAGATTTTTATTATTATCATATCAAATAATTAATAGGAAACTTTTTTTTTACAAAGGATTGATAGTACTACAAACTATTTAGTCCTTTAAGTAATTTTACCTAAGGGTAATATTGGATTTTTAAAAATATATTAATTAGAGTGTACATATAGTTTTTGAGGAGTGTAAATATTGTCACTCTTATTTTATAAGAGTATGTGGATTGTGGTGGTAGATTAGAGGTTAAGGAGAGCATGTGGATTGTGGTGGTAGATTAAAGGTTAATGGTATGTTTGGTATGACTTTTCAAATAGAGTTTATAGAGCAGATCTTTTTGGAGTAGAGGTTCTAACAAAAAGTTATATGTTGTTTGGTATTCAGTTACAGAAGTACTTTTCAGTTACTAGATTGTTTGGCAGTATATTTCCAAAAGTGTTTTTGGTTGTGATAAATTACAAATAAGGACATAAATGAAGGATTTGTAAATTATGACTAAGGAAATAAAAAAGATTACCAAATTAACTGGTACAAGCTAAAAAAAACAAATGTATTATATATATAGGCAATTAGCACGGTACATAAGTATTTGAGTTTAAAAAACAATTATAGATACATGAGTTTAAAAAAAATCATAAGTAAATAACAAACACATCAATATCCTTCAACAATCACATATACACAAATACATAATAAAATCATAAGTACCCGAGTTGAAAAAAAATCACAGAAAAACAATCACAGTTACATGAGTTAAAAAACCACAGTTAAATGAGTCTTAGAAAAAAAGATTACAGCTACATAACAAACATATTAATATCCTTTAACAATCGTCTAAATATCATTGTTGCATCAGAAAAACCGCAATTCGTTCACGTTCTTTATCCATTTTGCGCTTTTGCAATGTACCAATATTATGTCCATAACTTGAATCAGCCTTAGCTCCATAGCTCTCTTTTGATTTTCATCTCTAACATTTTCTAGAGTAGAATTCACTTGTAGGTAATACATGTTTTATACAAAACAAAATAGAAATAAACAATATATTACATATATGTGCGATTTACAGATTTTAAATTATTTAAAAATAAATAAAAGATGCACAGACATAAAAAGATGTACATACATTAAGAAACAAATCACAAATACATGTATTTTTTTAAAATCACAGTTACATGAGTTTAAAAAAATAATCATATATACATGAGTTTTTTTAAAAAAAAATCAAAACAAAAATTACAGATAGATGAGTTTTGTCTTTTTTATAAAAAAAATCACAGGTTCATAAGTTAAAAATCACATAAATATGAATTTAAAAACAAAATCACATGTAATTGAGAGTTTAAAAACAAAATCACATGTAACTAAGTTTTTTTAAAAAAAATATCATAGATCTAAGAGTTTTACAAAAAAAAAAAAAAAACAAAGACATATGAGGTTCTTTTTAAAAAATAAAAATATCACAAGTACATGAGTTAAAAAAATTACAAATATATGAGTTTTAAAAAATAAAAACCACAAATACATGAGTTTTATACAAAAATTACAGACACATGAGTTTTTTTTTTTAAAAAAAAAATCATAGCTAAATGAGTTTTAAAAAAATCACAATAAAAACAAAATCACATGTACCTGAGTTTTTATAAAATATATCACTGATACAAAAGTATAGGTATATGCTTTTTTTTATTTTTTTAAATCTCAGCTAGATGATATAAGAGCATCTCCAATGGTATCTTCAAAAGGTAGGAGAGTAATCAAGATTTGATTATTTTTCTAAAAAATACTGTCCAACAGAGTCACAAAAATTTAGCAATAGCAGATATCAATAATCAAATTGCCTCTCCAATAATCAAATTTAATGATTGACTTTCAATTATCAAATACAAATTTAACCCAAAATAAATGATGATGTAATTTTATTCTTTGTTTCTCATCCGTTGCTCTTTTTTTTCTCTAGTTTTAAAAAAAAATCTTAAAATAGATTCTAGCTTTAAAAATGTATTTTTGACCTCTATAAAAACCATACCAAACACTAACTGCCTCGTGAATTATGATCGAAGGTGATGAGAAAATAGTGTCCTTCGAGGTCGGTTAAAATTGAAGGGACGTTCGTCGTTATTAGGAATCGGAAGTGGAGGTCGTTTCCTGTTTCCATCATCTCCAATATATATATATATATATATATATATATATATATCATATTCGTATATGGCCTTGGTCTTTGACTCTTTGTTGTGTGGTCCAATCACCAAAAATAAAAGAAAGTGATTGTTTTTCAATCTTTTATTTTTATTTTTTAGCTAGTATTTATTTTGGTTAGGCACTATTGCCTTATAATAAGTCGTAACTAGGGAGGTAAATGCCACTTTTTTGAAAGGTTAAATCCAAGTGTCACTAGGAAAACCTTAGGTAATTTCTTCTTTGTGCAATTATGGGCGGAAGCTGTATGCGGGCAATTACACTAACTATTCGGGCCATTTGTATAATTTGCCCTAACTATCAGGTTGGTTTATAAAAAAAAAACCCAAACTCGTGGGGACCCGTCCCACCCTGTTTCATATGAGGTGGGATTTTACCAAAATAAATGGGCCATATTCAACTAAATCAAGAAAAAAATAGTTATAGTTCTTGAAAAAAAAATCAATTCTTATTTAAAAGTATATCTTATTGTATTTATTATTTATAAAAAAATTTAAATAAAAAATCATTAAACGGATGAACTTCATTGATGTTCTTATTTTGTATTAAAATAAGGGATCCTTCAAACTAATTATGGTATGTAGATAAAAATAAATTAATAAATTAAAATGAGGAGGATTGTACATGCATAATGTATTTTATTTGACTAATAATATATTTATTTGTAATTTGTGTATATAATGTCGGTTGTGGAATAAGTAATGAGCAAGAGAAGAGAAATTTGGTACATCAAGTGATGCAAATTGCAAACAGGCGCTGCAAATGGGCACCGCCATCTCCCACTCACATTGACGATTCAAGTCCACCCGCCTAACATGGACATTATCAACTCTTAAAGATGATGTATTCAATTAAGATTTTAAAAGATACTTTTTTAAGTAGATGACTTTTACAGATTTCATGGACTTTTATAAACTTTTATATACTTTACAGAATTATGAAAGACTTTCATAGACTTTCATTTTAAAAGACTTTCATAGACTTTCATTTCAAATGACTTTATGAGACTTTCATTTTAAAATACTTTTATAGACATTTATAAACATTTATTGATTTTTAAATATGATATATATTTTGTTTTAACAAAATTATATAGATTTCTCACATCAATAAAAATATTTTTTTAAAAGAATAAAAAAATCAATGTTAATTAAACTTGACAAAAGCATTCTTGCCTATATATGTAATTTTAAAATTTTTATTTGTAATTTTATTATATTTTGCATCATAAAGGCATTATGCACCTAATTATTTTTAATAATTAGTCAAAATTTTATTTGTTTTTTATAATTCCTCAAAATATTGTAAATTTTATTTTAGAATAATTGTAGCAAATCGACAATAATATTAACGTTTACATGTCTCTACAAAAGTATGGCAATTAGTATAAAAAATCTACCAAAAATTAATTCAAATTACTAAAGATAAAACATAAAAACCGCACATAGTTGTTGAACAAGATTTATGCATAAAAGTGGGTGATTTGATATTGATCATAATTAAATGAAGCCACGCTCATGCACGACTTTGATTATGACATATTGACATGATTGAGTAGTGGTTTTTGTCTGTTATTATTTTTATTTGTTTCGGTGCTGTTTAATTGCTTTGAAAATAGATATAATTTTTTTTTTGAAATCTCTTATCCTTAATTGCATAGCTTATAGAGAGTTGTTTTGAATTATTTTTTAGTTAATTTTTTTTTCTTATAAATCGTTAATGTTCGTATGTTTTTTTATAATGTTTATTCATTTTAAAAGTTATTCATTTTATTTTATTTGTAAAATTTATTAAGAATGTATGTTCTTTTACTTGAAAATATAACATATGCTTGATGACTAATGTTTTTCAAAGAGTTTTATGTTTTTCTTTTAAAGTGAAATTCTTTTTATTTAGGGGGGGTGGGTGTATTCAATTATGATTTCAAATGACTTTTAATGACTTTTATGGAATTAAAAAGTTTGGGTGTATTCAAGGTAGACTTTTAAAGACTCTATAAAAGTCATGGGGTATTCAATAAAGACTTTTATAGACTTTAAAAAAGTCTTTAAAAGTCATGTGGTATTCAATCAAGATTTTTTAACAGTCTATGAAAGTTAGGAGGTATTCAAAATATCAATGACTTTTAGATATCAATGACTTTTAATGACTTTTAGTTATAACAAATCTCACAATTTGTCTTTCATTCCTACCAAAGACTTTGAATGACTTTTTTTTTAAAATAAAATAAAAAGAATTTCACTTTAAAAGAAAAACATAAGACTCTTTGAAAAACATTAATCATCAAACATATGTTATATTTTCAAATAAAAGAACACACATTTTAAACAAATTTTACAAATAAAATAAAATGAATAACTTTTAAAATGAATAAACATTATAAAAAATATACAAACATTAACGATCTATACCAAAAAAAAAATTTTAACTAAAAAATAATACAAAACAACTCTCCATAGGCTATGCAATTAAGAACGAGATTTTTTTTTACCTCTATTTTCAAAACAACTAAACAACAACGAAACAAATCAAACGAACTTTATTTATGTTAATTAAAACTAATAAAAGATAAAAACCACTACTCAATCATGCCAATATGCTATAATCAAAGTCGCGTATGAGTGTGACTTTATGTAATTATGATCAATATCAAACCACCCACTTTTATGCGTGAATCTTGTTCAACAACTATGTGCGGTTTTTATGTTTTATCGTCAGTAATTTGAATTAATTTTGGGTAAATTTTTTATACCCATTGACATACTTTCGTAGAGACTTATAAACGTTAATATTATAGTCGATTTACTACATTTATTATAAAAGTCAATTTATAATATTTTGACTAATTATAAAATAAAATAAAATTTTGACTAATTATTAAAAAAATTAGGTGCATAATATTTTTATGATGCAAAATATAATAAAATAAAAAAATTTAAAATTTAAAATCACATATATAGGCAAGAATGTTTTTGTCAAGTTTAATTAACAATGATTTTCTTATTCTTTTTAAAAAATGTATTTTTATTGATATGAGAAATCTATATAATTTTACTAAAACAAAGTATATATCATTTTTAAAAATCAATAAATGTATATAAATATCTATGAAAGTCTCTGAAAGTCATTTAAAATAAAAGTCTCTGAAAGTCATTTGAAATGAAAGTCTATAAAAGTCATTTAAAATGAAAGTTTATGAAAGTTTTTCATAATTCCGTAAAGTCTTAAAAAGTCCATAAAAGTCTATGAAATCTGTGTAGGGAAAAATCAATATAAAACGCAGCGGAAGAAACGAAAAATAGATTTCGTATGGTTTTAAAATTTTTCTCAAAGTTGAACCTTAACATTTTAATTAATTAAACTCAAATATATACGGTTAGAGTTAAATACCTCTTGACGCGTGATCCGATTGACTTACGTCGATTGGTAATCTGTAAAATCTTTTCCGATGCCCGTGAACAGTACCCGCGTGAACAGTACACCCCTCCTCCCCCCCCCCCCCCCCCCCCCCCCCCCCCCGAACCGTGAACAGTACCGCGAGATCTTCCAATCCGAACACGTACGTGAATCACCTAGGAGCGTGGTCTCCCTTTTTCTTTGAATTGCAAACCTGAGAATGGATGAACAAAGTTTTCTTTTTCTTTTGTTAGTCACAAAACAATCAAAAGAAGACAAAAATTATTCCGGTCACTTTTGAGTTCTCAATCTAATGATGAACAAGTAATCAGTGTACTATCAAAGAATAATCTCTCCTCTCTTTTATGTTTAGTAAAATAAAAATTATCCTTTTCTATGAATTGAGAAGAAGAAGAAAAATTGAATCATTTAATCAACTATGGTGGCCGAATTCTATATGTGGTATTATATAGGTGGCCGAATTTTGCTTCCTTTTCTATTTAGGATTGCTGAAATCTTCCTCTAAATGGACTAGGGTTGCCGCAAATCACATACCAAAAAGAGTTTGTGTTGCACCCTAATTTCCATCAACCTTTAGACTTCAAAACCTAATCCAACTCATAGATATTTTTATTCTTTTATTGACTAAATAAAAAGACTTCTTATTTGATTAAATAAATAAAATTAATTATTTATTTTCTTATCTAACAAGTCTTTTACTTTTAATATACTACTACCAATAGTATAACTTTAGGAAATATATTTCCTTATCAAAAAAAGATTTGTTTCTTAATTAAACAATTAATTAATAAATTAACTAATTCTTATTTAATTAAAACAATGAAACAAAATAATATATTAGGTTAATATATACACATTGCCGCCCCACTTATATAAATGAGCCATATATTATTTTCTTATTTCATTTAATCCACTGGACTTTAAATAAAAGCCCACATATGAACCAGACCCATTCTTACTAAAAGAAACAAGTCCACATGTCTCCTTTTAATATATTAATATAATAGTGCAGCCCATTAATTAAATAATAGACATATTATATTCTTGATATATTAAAAACAATTCTAGATGGACCCTTAAATCGGTCCGGTAGAATATATCAAGTGATCCATGCAAATACGTGTGGATTGAGGATCTTGGCGGGCTATCTAAATTTAAGCTTCAATAGACACAACCTAATCACAATCAACAAATGATTCACTTAGGTCCAATCTATTAATTTTAACTCATTCCACTAAAGAGCTAAAATTGAACTCTTAAATAAAGATAGAATAAGGAGATGTTTCTTATTCATGCCCTAGACAATCTTATAGGAGATGGTGTATCCTCGTGAATAATATCAGTAATCGCCAAGAGCTCATAGACTGCCTATAGCTCTCCAAGTTACCATATTTCCTCATATGACCACATTTCGAACTTGGATACTTTGACTTGTCTAGAAGCCATGTTTTCAATAATCATTATTGAAAACTCAACGTTGAGATTTAATATCCAATACCTCAAAACATCCATATGATGATATTATACTCTCATTTAATAAATGGAGCCACGATGTCCATATCTATAAATGAAGTCCTCTATCGATTAACAAATGTATACCACCAAACTATCGAGGATAGATTATGCTATATAATCGTACTCATTGATAGCTCTAATGATAACACTTGTAACCATAAGTCCATCATTTATTTTAGGATTAAGATAGACTCTCCGATTGTCCTCTTTAATGAAAAGACTTATATCTAGTGACGGTTCTAGATAAAGTATTTCATTGTGATACAGTTCAATGCACCTAGTGCACTAGATTCTTTTACTAGAAAACCTTTCGATGATTTTAGACTCATCATATTCATTTGATCTCACTCAAATGCTAGTAAAAGAATTCTACAACTTTAACAAGATAGAGGTGCCCAACCTTTAACTTAAGTTGTGAACGTTATTCAAGACTAACTAAAGAATTGTGTCTACCTCATACATATCCGGATGTATGAACAATTCTTCATGTCTCATAGTCTTTTGACCTTATGATTATTTACCTTGACAATTATAATAATAAATGCTATAAGTAATTGTAAGAATCAGAATTCACTTTATTAATATGAGAAGATTGTCAATTACAATATTACACTCTTGCCATTGAGCATAATCCTAACAATCTGTAAAAGTCATCCATTTAAAAAAGTCATTAAAAGTCTTTTGAAATCCTAATTGAATACACCCTTCTTATTTCCTCCAAAAAAAATTCTTTCTATTTTAAAAAAAAAGTCATTCAAAGTCTTTGGTGGGAATGAAAGACAAATTATGAGATTTATTATAACTAAAAGTCATTAAAAGTCATTAAAAATCATTGAGATTTTGAATACCTCATAACTTTCATAGACTATTAAAAAGTCTTGATTGAATACCACATTAATTTTAAAAACTTTTTTTTAAAGTCTTTAAAAGTCTGTATTGAATACCCCATGACTTTTATAGAGTCTTTAAAAGTCTATTATAAAAGTCTATATTGAATACACCTAAACTTTTTAATTCCATAAAAGTCATTAAAAGTCTTTTGAAATCTTAATTGAATACACCCCCCTTAATTGATGTACATATCTCTAAGCTTTACATATACCTGTATGCTCATCGTAAGTTTTAGAGTCCAGGGACATACCATTAAGGCATCAACTACTAAATCGATGTTACCTTTTACAATTTTACCATAGGTCGATTGGTGATATGCCATAGTACGAATAACTTATCATCGATCAATAGAGAAAGATTTTAAGGGTCCGTTTGGGAGAACTTCTTCAAGTAGATACTTTAGCATTAGATCTTTTGAAGCAGGTCTTCTACGAGTAGAGCCTTTAAAGGAAAATTATTGGTCGTTTCATTGTCAATTAAAAAAGCTCTTTTAAATGATAAGATTACCAAAATACTTTTTTTTAAATTAAATGATATGGTTATATTAGACATTTTAATGCTATTAAAAAAGTTCAAAATTTCTATTTGGAAAAGCTTTAAATTTGTATTTTTCCGGTAAATGTAACACAATTTTTTTAATCTTTCAAAAACTCTACTGAATGACAACCAAGGGATACAACATTTTTTTTTAAAAAAACTTTTTTAATTCTGAAAACGGACATTAAGACCGGTCTGATGTGATATTTGAACCATAGATCATTCTGAAAATGATCCATATAAAACCGTCATATTAATTTGGCCATTTAAGGGCATCTCCAACCCCACTCCATCCCTTGCACCATCTCCATTTTTCAGCCAAAACCCACCTCCAACCCAGCTCCATTTCCTGTGCCATTTTTGGCAAAATGAATAGTATCACGCAATATATTGCTCGACAATGTTCATTTTGCAAAAAATGGCGCAGGCCTTGGTTTTTTTCCTATATTTTTATTAAATCACAGTTTGAACATATTTATTGAAATATATTTTGATTATATCTTTTATTTAAAAGTTTTATTTAATTACAGTTATACCCTAATCAATTAAATTTATTCCAATTTAGTCATTTTTATTATTTAATGATTTTGTCTTGATGTAATTATTATTGATATTAATATTTATAATTAGTTAAAATGAAGTGTATAATAAAAAATGTTGATTGTAATATTTTTTTAAATAAATCACTTAATTCAAAACAACGGAAATTAAAGCACAATACATTAATTAAAAAAAAACATTATAAACGAAATACAAACTTCATAGTGATGGAATAAAAAGACTCACATTGCACTCCGAAATGCATTAATAGATCATTTGTGGAATGAATATACTAATTCAGATAATTAGATGATGAACAATATGTACTTTATTTTTATGCTTTTTCTTTTTTATTTTATGAAATGTAATATTTAAGTTATTTTAATAAGAAATGCAATATTTTACCTAATTAAATTAAATTTCCTTTAATGTATTAAATATCATAATTTCTTATCGAATTGCAATATTATGTTAATTGTGGGGTGAAATGTTAATTATGGAGAAATATTAAAAAAAAAGGAAAGAAAGAGAATATTCAAGGGAATATTTATTTTAGTGTAAAAGGTGCAGTGGGTTGGAGATGAAATAGTGAAATAGTGTGAAAATTGCACTATTTTAGTGCAAAATTACACTAAAAGAACTATTCGGGTTAGAGATGGTCTAAGTACCCACAAGGGATTTGAACTTCAAATCTTGTGGAAGCAAAACATAGACTATTCTACTAATCTGTCAGGAGTAAGTGTGTGTTTGGTATGACTTTTGTAGATAGTAAAAATACTTTTTAATAATAATTTTTTTTAAAGTTTATTTTTTATTTTTTTTATTTTTGTTGATGTTTAGCAAATTTCAAAAAGAGCTTTTTTAATCTTAACAAAACTATTTTGTGTCTATTGGGATAAGCCCAAAGCTTTTTTTTATTTTATATTTTAAATAAAGATGCTTTGTCAATACTACATTTTATGAAATTTAAATATTCCATCTTATACCACCCTGTTTTATTTGAATGCTTATCGAACATTACTTTTGTCCCCCCAACTTTATTGGCAAAACTCATCTACCTATATTTAATATAACGGGTCAAGCTAAATCAACTTAAAATTTTGATTTCAATATCTCAATCATTTATGTGCTTTTAATTGAGATTTGAATGTATTTATAACTCTTGGATTAAGATCACATGAGTGGTTAAGATGTTGAAATCAAAATTTTAAGTTGGTTTAGTCTAACCCTTAATATATTGTGTATTTATATTTGTTTTTCTATATAGCATTTTTTAAATTTATGACGATTGTCTAAGAATAATGATATGTTTGTTATGTATCTGTGTTTTTTTATTTTGTGTTTTTTCAAACTCATCTACTTGTGATTTTTTAAACTACTGTATCTGTGGTTTTTTTTTACTCGAGTACTTGTGATTTTGTTTTTAAACTCATATATCTTTGATTTTTTTTAGCTCATTTACTTGTGATTTTTTTTTTGGCTTGTACAATTTGTTGTTGCTTTTGATTATCTATAGATATCTAGTTGATTGTTTTTATTTCAATATCAAAGAAATTTTTCTGGAATTAGGGGCTGTTTGTTTTTTTTATCTAAAGTCTTATAAGACCTTGATTTTTTAGATATATGGATAAGTCCTACAAATTAAGATATTATGATATGTTTGTTTTTTCATTTTTGATGACTTATTACAAATATAAAATTGATTAGATTATGTTAGGGTTTCTTCAAAATTGAGAATTTTTGGAAAATTGATTTTTAGGTTTTTATTATGTGCGGATAAAATTGTAAATGTATGGATTATTATAGGACATTTATCTTAATTTAAAATATAAGAGACAATAAGTCTTACAGTGAAAAAACAAACAACCCCTTAATTTGCCTATTTATTGGTAATCTTTTTTATTTCCTTGGAGTTATAATTTACAAATACTTTGTTTATGCCCTTACTTGTAATTTATCACAACTAAAAACTCTTTTGAATATATACTGTCAAACAATCTAGTAACTTGAAAGCACTTTTTTAATTGAATATCAAACAATATACAACTTTTTGTTAGAAGTTCTATTGCAAAAAGATCTACTTTAAAAATTCTAATTAAAAAGCCATACCAAACACATCATAAATCATTCTTAAATGAATATCATATTCCTATATTATATAGGTTAGGGTTATTTTGTTTTTGAACAATAATTCATAGATCAACAAAAAAAGGTTAAAACTTACAAATAGCCTTAATAATCACCTTGAACAAACCTCGACTTATTTTCCAATGAAAATCGTCCAAAGTAAATACATACATCGTGGAAAATTTGTTTTTAATCACTTATGAACGTTTAACTAATAACCATTTTGTAAAATTTTATTTCAATCCATGATCAAAATCATGAAAATATCTTCCAACTTTATTAATTTATTTATTTTTTGCAAAAATGTTAAACCTGAGAGAATAGCGTGGAAAACATTAAACCTTTAAGAAAAAAACGTGAAACCTTGATTTATTAAATAGAAAATTAGTACAATAGCCATCCGAAACCTATTTTTTTAATAGGAAAATTACTGCTTGAGGGGTGTTTCAGTAAAGCTTGAAATGTTGAAACGCTTAGGGTTTTCTTTCTTCTTCTCCAAATTGAATAGCGTTGCCGGGAAGGGCCGCCCCAGCAGTGCTATTGTCACTATCTAAGTGCGGCGTTGCCTGTGCAGCTCTAGTTCTTGCACCACTTTTGTTGGACGGCGCACGCCCATTAGGCAGTGTCGTCTTTGGCAAATGTGCTGCAAGTGGGAGATGAGAGAGAGAGAGAGAAGAAATAATAGAAATGAGAGAGAATAGTGGAGAGAGAAGGGGAGAGAGTTTGTGGAGTGTTTTTATATGGTGATATTTTGGTAATGGCTCAAAAACGTGTTTATAAACAACTAATAAATTTCTATAGTGGTTAAAAAGAAATCCATAATGTTTGTGGGGGCTAGTTTTGTTTTTTCCCCTATTTTCTATAGGATAGGTGCCACCCAAAGATTCATGTAGTTTTATATAAGACATTATTCATTTTTTAAAGGGCAAATTGCACTAAACCCCTTGAGGTTTAGACAAGTTACATTTATATAGAAATGTTTCTTTATTATACACTAATACCCCCATGACTTAAATTTAAATTAAAAAATGTCTAAACTGCCCCTAGATATATTATTTTATACTTTTTTTTTTACATTTTAATCAAAAACTTTAAAAACTTTAATAAAATAAAAAATTAATGAAAGATATGATTTATTAAATAAATAAATAGTTTAAAAAAATTAAAAAAATAAATAGTTTTAAAATAAATAAATAAATAAATATTTTTAAAAAAATTAAAAAAATAAATAGTTTTAAAAAAATTAAATTAATAAATAAAAAAATATTTAAAAAAATAAAAAAAATTAAATATTCTAAAAAAATAGTTTTTAAAAAATAAAAATAAATAAGTTTAGATATTTAGAGCTTTTCTTGTTCCTATTAATGGATATGAGATATCCTTAAAAAATCAATGTTTTTAATTTTTTCATTTATTTATTTATTTTTTGAAACTATTTATTTAATTAATTTTTTTAACTGTTTATTTATTGAGTTTTTAAAACTATTTTTATTTCATTTTTTAAATTGTTTATTTATTTAATTGTTTAACTATTTATTTATTTAATTTTTAAACTATTTATTTATTTAATTAATCATATTTTTTATTTACTTTTTTATTTTTATTAAAGTTTATAAAGTTTTTGGTTAAAAGATAAAAAAAATAAAGTATAAAATAATATAACTAGGGGCATTTTAGATATTTTAAAGTCAAATTTAAGTTTTGGGGGTGTTAGTGTATAATAAAGAAACTTTTCCAGCTAAATGTAACTTGTCCAAACCTCAAGGGGTTCAGTGTAATTTGCCCTTTTTAAAAAAATTTAAAAGTAACAGTAATATTTATATACCCACATATCAAATTATTAAAAACTATAAAATAATATATTATTTTAATTATATAAAATAATGTAATTTAAAAATAAATAAAATCACCTTTTGCATCAATCTAACATACACCAATCCCCTCTCAAATCTTGTTTATAGGGATGACAATGGATCAGATTGAGAATGGATGTCCTAATATTTATCCTTGTATTCGTTTGAGATATATATCCCCATCCCCGTATCCATCCTTATTTTTAAGTGAACGACGCGTATTCGGATAATCCCCGAATTGAGGTAGAGATAACAATCTTCGCTTCGTCTATATCCATAGAAGATGAAAAAAAATATAATTTTTGTTATTTTACAAAAGAAAAATATAACTAAAATGTGTAATGACACATTTTATCCTATTTAAAAGGAGAAACAGATATACCAAATAAAGTTCAAATAACATAAACACAATAACAAAATCAAATCACATAAAACTTTACAATTTAATAATTACATAATCCATTTTTATATATTTAAAATATTAAAATATAATGGATTTGGTTGGAGATGGACATCCATAGACGATATCCATTTATATCCCTAAAAATAAAATGGATATTAGGATGGTATCCATCCCCGTCCTGTTCACGAAATAATAATATCCATCTTTTTTTTTTAAATGGAGTGGAGTTTTACGGATATCCGTATCCGTGAATAATTTTACCATCCCTACTTGTTTCTTTTCTTTATTTGATTAATAATTTGTACAGTATCGGTTAAAAGTTATAAAAAATTAATTGGCAAATGCATAAAAATACTCAATAAATAAGTAATGAAGCCTTAATTTAGAAAAAATTAAAAAAAAAATCTTATTAAGTTATCTCTTGTACGTAGTAGAATCTAATCTGAATATTGCAATGAGCCTAGAAAAAAAAAATGTTAATAAAATGCAAATTACTTTTAAAAATGTGAAAATCTGAATCCCGTTTGGTTCAAAATCCGATTCAGATCGGCAAGTGATTTTTTTTTTTTTGAAAAATTTCAACCCAAATCCAATCAGAAATCAAAAATATGAAAATTTTGAAATTAAAAATTGGAAAAATCCGACGTGTTGCAACGTCTGTCTAATGACACCTCTCAACCTAAAGTCTCTCAGATGATACCACATAGATAAATCTATAATATATTAATACACATCATCACGTCTTTACTGTATATATTATTATAATTGAAGTTATTTTATTTATACAGTAAAAATATATTGATCTGTATTAATATGTTATATATATATATATGAGAAAAAAATTGGATGTATGTATATTTATCAAATATATCATCATCTCTCATCGCATATTACATGCTCTCTCTCTCTCTTAAGACTCTTAACAGATATATTTTCCTTAATTATATTTTCTCAAATGTCAAAAACTCCTACTAAGTTAGAGATCAAAGTGTTCTCTTGAGTCTTGCAGTTGCAGATCCCTCGACCGAAGCCAATTCGATCATCATCGGATGACGTACAAAAATCAAAATAAGCGTAGCTAGCCGGCTAGCCCCGTACCCCATCAGATTGCAGTATTCAAACCGGAGAAGTTCGAGTTCACGTACCGTAAACTGTTATATTCATTTAAAAAAATAATGTCGTCAAACACATTTTACATTATTTTCAATTTTAGAACACTACTGTCAACAAATATTACTAAATCCCCTTACAATTTTAAAATAATATCATTTCATTTTTAATAATAGCTTATAAGATTACAAATTTTTTTTTTAAAAAAATATACCATACCAACCTTGCATTAATTCTAGGAATAAACCTATCACATCTTCATTGAAAGTGATAATTCATTCAAAATCTAAAATCTTAACGAAAACGAATATGTAGTACTGTAGTAGCTAGCCTGCATGCATGCATGCATGTGTTTTGCTATGTAATGGGTGTAAAGGGCTACTTTCAATTAATAGATAGATAGACAAGTTTGCAAATTGCAAAAATTGATCTGATCTGATCATCATGATCTGCTTTTGAGCTAGCAAGTAGCTAGAAAAGGTGATGCTGCATGCCTTTTTATTCAATGTGACTATGTGAGGTTCTTGTCATTTCATTCGAAATTTTCATGTTCTTATCCTTTGATTTTAATTTTGAAGTTGTAGTCCATATCCTTTGTCTTTAACTTTTTGTGTGTGTGTGCGTTTGCGAGCACCGTGAAAAAGAAACATCCAACGCACAAACACTTACTCACAAGATGGCGATGTCAGCCAAACAAATAGTGGACTCGATCAATAAAAAACACATAACTTTTGCTGGCCTTTACACTGAACAGCTACATTTTGACAATTTGAAGATGGAATCTTAATTTCTTCGATATTCTTAGAATTAGGGGACCAAACTGTTCTTGTAAAAAAAAAAAACAAAGACTTTTTGAAATGATATATATATATATATATATATATATATATATATATATTGAGATATATACAGAACATTAAAAACAAAAAAAAAAGTGAATAAACTTTCAACAAGATGGGTATACCACATCATCCATATCTTTCTAACGAATATCCATATATCGTATATACAATTTTTTTTTTGGTTGAAAATAATGCTTACCAATATGTCATAAATAATGGTAGTTTAAGGAATCGTATATTGATTGATACATGACACATATGATTGTATTAAATGAGCATATGAATATATGAATACAACTGATACCATGCATACGCCACACCTATTTCATTAAAAAAAAAGACTAGTTGGTTGAAAACCAAATAATTAATTAAATGGCAAGTAGCGGATACTCTGCCATCACCTGGTTGAATAATTATGATTTATGAGCCTAATTAAGCAGATGGTGGTCTGGTGGTCCATTCCATTACCGATTTACCATAACTATAACATCATGTTTTTGGATCGTTTTGAATATATATATATATAAGGTATTTAATTAGCATCCACTTTTTATTCTATATTTTTATAAATATTTTGATAGAAAAAAAAAAGATAAGTAAAGGATATCCAAGTGGGCATGGGATGGGATTTCAGATACTGTAGTGTGCAAAAATGCTTGGTAATGGTAGGTTTGGCTTCCGCGTCATGCACACGTTCAGATAATCTCTATAATATATATATATATTTATATATATATATATATATATTTTATATAAAATTAATAATAATAAAGAATTTGACAAATTGTATGCACTGTAATTAATATACTGATATTATTATATACATTAATATATATATATATACACACACGCACACATCTGTATGGTGGTAAGCATATATTGCAATTTGCAAGGTAACAAGTGATGAGCATCGCCATTGCCATCGTCAATTTGCCATGCATTTGATTTCCATTAGTAGTCAAGATCAGTCATTGAATCAAGACAAACACAAACACATTCTTATCATCATCTATCCCTGCTAAATTACAAAAGGTGAGATCAATGCAACACTCTCTACTAGACCCTATATATCAATCCCTTTCATATACATCAATTTACATTCAAATATATATATTATTTATTTATTTATCTTTCAATCACAATTCACTACCACCATTGATTATTATTATTTTATTTACTTGACTGTATTTTATAAATTTATTTTGTGAGCTCACCACCACTAAAGCATATATAACTGCCAGATATATCCATACCATCATCCAGGGATATGATGGAGTTAGGAATTTCTCCAAGCATGGGTGCATCTTTAGATGAAGAAGCTTCAATGGGGCCAATATACCTACCAATAAATATATTGATTAGTTTACTGAAATCCTGTGTTGCACCAATACTCCATAGGGTGGAAGTAACTCATATCCTATATTGGATATGCATTAGATATGTCAGGATATGTATCGAATACACAATTTGGGATATCCTATGACCTTTCACAAATTTGAAGGGATGACACGGCAAGAGATGGCAATGATACGGCTAGCTAGCTAGGATACATTTGGGGGCAAATTTTCAATTATTTTAATAAAAAACGGGAGGGGTCAGTTTACTACTTTAAAATGTATTGGGGGTCAAATGTGAATGATGGTTGAAAATGTGAATGATGTTAATTATGAATTAAGAATCTGTTTTATTTTTTATGTTTTATATGGATTTTGTATTATGTTATATGTGACACATCACACTTGTTTATTGTAAGTATGTTTTGATTGAATTATGTTTTTATATATTTTTCAGAAAAAAAAAGAATTATTATTTTTAAATATAAATATAATATCATTTTAATTTACGCATCCTACCATATCAGTATCATAATTTTTAGAGATTTACGGTATCTTAGTATTGTGCCGTATCATATCCTTATATCCGTATTCGTATATATCCAAGTAATAAAACTGAAATCACATCATACATCGTGACTTATCGAAACTTATTTTTTTTCATAATTAGATGATAATGAAAAAAAAATATAACTATAGATGTATTTTGATTTTTCTAAATAATGATTAGTCTATATCAACAACAAAGAAGAAGGTGATTAGTCCAATTTAGAGGAATTTAGTTTCTTTCTTAAAAATCAATGCATTATATAAATGACAAACCAGAATTCAAAGACAAGTTAGGAACAGAAGGGTCAGCTTGCATGTCCACTTGTCACACACTCAGACATCAAGTGTAGTTCATCCCCTTTGTCTGAATGTCTGTTCTGTCCTACTCCACAAATACTGTAGTACACACTTCCCTGCCCATTTCCACCTGGCAACCTACTGTTGGTCAACCATTTTTATCAAAATATTTAAAACATCACAACGTAGATTTCCCGAAAAGAAAAAAATAAAATCTTACCTTCCTTTCAATAATTCCATTGCGATTTCAATATTTTAATTATTCTTATTGCATGGTTGTCATGAAAAGTCTTCCAAAATCTCCCTTAACGCCTCAAAGTCACCATCCAATAATTAATTAAGAAAAAACTATAAAAAGAGAAAAATTGAAGATACAACTCACAGACCATTCTCGATTTTGAGTTGAAAATACAGAGCCATGAATCATGATTCATCTAGCTTCACATATAGTGTGCTGACCCCACCTTTCACTGGTCGCCTTTTTTGGTTCATGCAAATATTATATAAAATAATATTCGTGTTTATAAACTGTGTATGTAACCGTCCAACCAATGTGTCTACAGCTGTCCATAAGCTTTATTTGTAATTAGACTTAAACTTGGATTAATTTTTAATTGCCAACCTTTTATTAGTTTAACTGGGTTGTTACATTTTTCTGGCAAATATACAGGAATGGTGGGGTCTATGCAAATCTTGGCTGTGAACTGATGGTATTGGTATGTATAATCATTTATTATTATTGTTTGTCATGGTTGTCTTTGTTGTATACTTGTATGCAATTAGTCTCCAGTCATAGTCATTGATAGTCTTTGGCTTGTTTATAATTGTGAATGTTCCTATATTTGTTTTCAGATTTCTGGTCTTTAGTTTGCAATTTTAAATACCCAGTTGGGTTTTCTAAATTATTAGGTGTAATCATCTTCTGGGTTGATTTTCTGAATACCCAGTTGCCCACTACCATTGCTGAAAGTAATGGTTACAGCATCATCAGTTGATTTCAAGACTACATATTTGTAAAGATGAAAGTGACATTTTGAATTTTCTTCAATTTTCAATAACAATATGCTATGCTGTTTTGTTGCATCAGAAAATTGGGACGTGGGAGGAGGACCATTTTTTGAGTATTCTAATTTTTTTTTATTTTTTTTTTTGCTTATTGAGGTTGTGGAACTCTGTTAAATATGTCCATAGTTTTTCTGTCTTTTCTGTTTGGTCACATATTATGAATCTTCCTTGTATTTGGCTTCAAATGGCCAACCCAGTAGTACACCTTTTTCTTTAACGGCCTCTAAGCCTCTTATTTAAATATTAATTAATCTCCTTTAACACTTGCACTTGCTTTCTTCTGTCTGCTTCCATATTTAAGTGATTGTGCATAGAAAGATTGCTATTCAAGTGTTTGTGGGGTTTCATTAGGAGTTTTTGAGCTTAAAAGACAATGAGAGCCAGAAGATGCAAGCGTTCGGAGGTATGATTTTGTGCTCTTTAGTCTTTGCAAACTTCTTTTATGTGATTTCCGGGAATAGAGCCGGATTGATTCTGATATTTGCCGTTGATTGCAGGCGGCCTTTTGGCCTTCCATTGTGATGAAGAAATGGTTAAATATAAAGCCAAAGGTGTATGACTTTAGTGAAGATGAGGTGGACACTGAAACGGAGAGCGAAGATGATGGTATGGTTATCAAAAGTTTGCCATAACAGTTCATTTTCTTGTGTTTTCGGTTGTTGATCATGGTTTCTGCAATTCTTCTTTCAGCTTGCTCTCTTAAAGATGAAAGAGTGCACATATGTGAGGATCATGTCCGTAGGACTCAGGGGAACCTATCTGTGTGTGGAAGTCATATTTCAGGTAATATTTGTGTTCTATATCAGTTGTTTGATCTTGTTAGGGTGAAACCCTCTTGTTTATGTTTGTTTAAGCTCAAAAGCATACTTTTCCTCATCTACTGCATCAAATTTTATCACCATTGCTTGTTTCTAAAATGTCTTTTTATCATCAAATTTTGTGTCCTTTGGTTCAGCCAATTTTTCTCTCATAGGCACACAATATAGGCATATTTATAGCATACTAATAAACATCACCACACTTTTGCCATGTAAACAACATAACTTCAATCATAATAATACACATGGCAAAAGTGTGGTGATGTGTATTAGTATGCTATAAATATGCCTATATTGTGTGCCTATTAGAGAAAATTTAGTGGTTCAGCATCTTGATACAGAAGATATCTGAACCTTTCTGGAAATTCTCATCTTTAAAATTTCTCTTTTTTGTCAATTATCTTGTCATAATTAAGTGTTGAAAAATACTCTTTATTAATAGAAGGGAGTTATCTTAGCCTAAATTCATGTCACATATTTGACTGGCCTTGTAGCTTAAGATGTGTAGTTTATGGAATGGTGTGTAGAAAAAAGGAAGAGAAAAATAATCTTTGAGTGAGATGGGAAACAATAATCAAATTTTTATTAAGGTACTAAAATTCTTGCTGAAATGTTGCACAATTTTTGTTTTCTTGCCCTCTTGAAGGACTGAATGAAGCCTAAAAGGTTTTTGGTAATGCTTTAATGCTTTGCTTACATAATTACACTTACGTCAATAGTTAACATAGTATTGTTGTTTCACCGGTGCAGATACACCTTCTAAGGGTTATCAATTTAGACACAGGAGAGGAAAATCAGAGACGCTTCGTGCTCAGTATATAAATACAAAGGATGTGAGGTTGGCAGTAAATTGCTTGTGTTAGTTATGTTAGCCTTAAGTACTACTATTGGTCCTGACTCAAAAAATCTTGATATCATCTTCAGGGTGACGATAGGAACTTGGAATGTGGCTGGAAGACTACCATACAAAGATCTCGATATTGATGATTGGCTTTGTACACAAGAGCCAGCAGATATTTATATTATTGGGTGAGTTTCTCACTTTGGGGAATCCCACATTTTTCCAAGTTTGAAACATTTTGTGATGTAGTTGTTGACAAATTCATATGGTTATGTATCTTATGAGTTTACTGCATGAGAAATCTTCCTCGGGCAGTGTGTGTGCCATGTCTGTCTATAAGTTGCTCCGGTACTTATCTGCTTGATTTGCTTCTTACAGAGTTATTCTTTACCCAAACTTATTTTTTGTCTACTAGCAGCATATATGTAGATAAATGTGTGCATACTCAATTTATAGATCAAATAGTTCTATCCCTCTTTAATCTACCTTGTAAATGCAGTCTGATATGGAATGTGGAGGATAAACCTAAGTTTGAACTGGTTTGGATAGCAACCTGTCTTGGCACAGGTTCTGCTACCAATAATCATTTCCAGTATCTAGGATTTATTTATGGAGTACAATTTAGGTTGAGAGCTGGTGAAAGGATAATCTCAAACCTTGAAGGATCTTACTTTCATTTATGTAGCAAATCAAATATATTGGATAAGGGTTATTGGTTTACCTCTTAATGTGTGATATGGACACTGACATGGGTGGTCAAATATGATAACCATCAAACTAGCTAGATACAGGAACATGTATGTATCTGTTAGTGTTAATACATTACCATAAAATCAGCTATGATTGAGTACTTGTTTCCTTGATAAAACAATTGTAAAAATCATTTGTGCAAGTTTCTATTCAATATTGTGTAATATGTTCATAATCTTCCTTTTCACTTTGGCACATTGAAATGACTCCTTTACACTGAACATGCAACTGCAAGTATCATATACAGATGGACTAGAGATTTGTGTCATCAAGTATCCGATATTTGTATATTCTAGAAGTAGTGGTCACAAATCCTAACTCTTATGCATACATTTAGACAACATACAATCCACCTATCCTTGGCTGTTTGCTATTTTGCCGCAAGTGGCTTGAATTTGCAGCACTTTACTGTCTGTTATGTGCATCGTAACAAGCCTCCTGGACCAGATTCTCCACACACCATCGCACCTCCATCTTGTCTGTTATGTGCATCAGTGGTGTACTATCTCCCTGTCTCTCAATGATGGTCAGCTTGTCAGATATTAAGTAACTTTTAGCTTCAAAGATGGTCCAATTGTTATATAAGAGATTTTAATATCATTTTGATATCTTTTTTTCACAGCTTCCAAGAGGTAGTCCCCTTGAATGCTGGGAATGTGCTGGGAGCAGAGAGTAGCAGGCCAATTCCAAAATGGGAGGCAATCATTCGCAAAACTCTGAACAAATCATTGGAACCTGAATGCAAACATAAAAGCTATAGTGCCCCACCTTCTCCAGTATTAAGAACTTCTTCTGTTGCTGATGTACTTGCTGATGAGATTGATGATCTGCCATTGGATATGACTTGCGAGGATTATAACGAAACTACGAACAGTAGTGACTTTGAGAGACAAGATCTAAATAAAGTTATCAGTATTGGAAAACAATTACATCTTAGTAGAATATATGGTGTTGACTGTGACAGTAGATTAGACTGGCCAGAATATTCATTAGATTCCACCCCTCCGGTTGTCTCTTCTAACTCAAAACTGCGGAGAGTATTCAGCAGTTCTGCGAGAATTGGCTTTAATTGGTTAGAGAATCCTCCCACAAATAGTCCTCACAATTTTGCATTAGAGGGAAGCAGATTGAAAAGATCCCACCATAGCTCTGGAAACCTATGCTCAACCTGGATGGAGCAGCAAGAGGAAGAGGAGCCTGAAGTTGTAAATGATTCTCTCTCTGATAGTTCTGATGGTTTTTCTGATGAGGAGGTTGATTCCTTCAGTGGAATACCGAAGGAGCATGGCGATGATGGAGTTTATCGAGACAGTGTGAAGTCATGTCCTAAGTATGTGCGGATCGTCAGCAAGCAGATGGTTGGGATTTATGTTTCAATCTGGGTGCGTAGACGGTTGAGGAGACATATAAACAATTTAAAGGTCTCTCCTGTTGGAGTTGGTCTAATGGGCTACATGGGAAACAAGGTAGAGCCTTTACTTCCATGTTAGGATTGCACCAGTCTTTTTTTGCAAAGACATTGCATTATCGTAGGCAATTATAGGAAAGTTAAGATATATGTAGATCACCCTTTTGATATGTTTCAGGAACACAGAAGTACGTTAGCATGATTAGGTTCAATTTTAATACTCCCTTACTGATTTGTGAATAAAATGATTGCAACAACCTGTGCTGCGAATCACATTGGTTAAACTCATGTCATGGAGGGTTGCTTTCTTTTGTTTCATTAATTCTTGTCATGCATTATAGATGAGATGAAAGCAGTGCCCTCTAATAATGTGATTGGCTGCCGGCTGACGCATTTATTATGGAAGATATTACCTGACACTATACCTAACTAGAGGTTGTGGATGCAGGGATCTGTTTCTGTCAGCATGTCTCTTTTCCAGTCACGGATGTGCTTTGTTTGTTCTCATTTGACCTCTGGCCAGAAGGAAGGAGCTGAACAAAGGCGTAACTCGGATGTGTATGAAATTATACGACGTACCCATTTCTCATCTGTCTTTGATACGGAACAACCAGAGACAATCCCATCTCATGAGTAAGCATTTTATTGCCATTTAAGGTTGAACTGACATGATATATTATTTTCAGAGCACAAATTATAGACCTTGTCAATAATCTATTTTTCTACATGATAATCTAGTTGCAAGGTTTTTGGTGTAAATTTATTAGATCACATATCTGATAGGTCTTTATTCTGCATAGCATTATTTGACTATTTATAACATGTTCATGGACTCTGCCCTCATGCCGATGGTCTAGTACAGCTGATAATGTGAAACTCAGATGCTGTAAAAGTGTTTCCTGTATGTATCTGTGGTTTTTGATACCATATTTTTCCAAGTGTACATACTCTTATGCCCACCACAGTACAATAATCCTGTTGTGTTTGTTTGAGATACTTTCCTTAGTCTTTGATATCACACGATCGCCTCAGCTTAGTTTTGACATCAATTGCAAACAATAACATGACAAGTCAAAATTCAGATTTGAGGTACTAGTGTGTCAAATTTCAAAATATCAACATACAGAAGAAATTTATACAGCTTTATTTCCAAAATAGTTATCGATCAAAGGAAAACAGTTGTCCAACACAGCAGGACGAGAAAAAAAAAAATGAAAAACACGATTGTAGGCCAGAATCAAGAAAATTATGAAGTCATAACAAAGAAGTGATGTAATTTTATAGACTTCTAAGGAGTTGACTCTTAACATCCTCCGATTTACTAATCTTGGCAGGGCTAAAAGATTTGTTCGCTCTTTTGAGTGAAATCCTTATTGCATCCTTAGTAAACCTACGATTCTTTGGTTTTGAGAACAATTGTTTAAACCTTAATCTGGAAAAAGAAAACGGTTTGGTTCCTTGATATGTCCCTCTCTTTTACTTCCAGAATAACTCATCCTCTCATTGCAATCCTTCTCCACTCTCATTAAGTAAAATTAGTGCTAAATCTCTCTTCTATAATTGTCTTTCTCTAATTTTCCATGGAACATGATTTCTAATGGGGTTCTTCTGTAAACAGTCAGATATTCTGGTTTGGGGATTTGAATTATCGTCTGAATATGTTGGACGCTGAGGTGCGGAAACTTGTTGCTCTGAAGCGCTGGGATGAACTTTTCAACAGTGATCAGGTGAGGCTAACTATGCTACAATTATTATCAGCTTGCTCAACTTTGACCTTATTGTAATTAAACTTTTGTCCTTTTGAACTCACTAGCCAGGGCAGCTAATGAATATTCAAAAATATGTGTTACTGCATCTTAAATCCAAATCTGGGTATGACTTGGATGCTTATAATTATTATCAGCTTCGAATTGTATTATAACTTCAACTGACTTTTTACCTAATACGTAAGATAACTTTTAATTCTGGAATTTGGATAAACAGTCTCTGAGTATTCGGGTATTTATATCCCTTAGAACCAAAACGAAGTGGTTTGCATTATTCATATTTTAAGTTTCTAATCAAGTAATGAAGGCTTATTTGTTTAACTAGACGTCAATCCATTAACTTGTCGGTGCCTTGTATGGGGAAATAATATGATTCACAAGTACTATGGATGATTTGCCTATAAATAACTGATTTTTCATGTTACAGATGTTGCTTTTAATTATTTTTCAAAATTTTGTGAAAAAAACAAAACATTGCTTATATATTTTATAGAAAGAATGTTTAAATTGCTGCATGTTGCGTGGCAGCTGATCAAAGAAATCCGCAGTGGGCATGTATTTGATGGATGGAAAGAGGGAATCATAAACTTTCCTCCCACTTACAAATTTGAAATAAACTCAGACAGATATGTTGGTGAGAATCCAAAAGAAGGGGAAAAGCGGCGATCTCCTGCGTGGTAAATACAACCTTCTTCGAACTAGTGGGATTACAATATCTGTTATTCAGAACCTATCAGGCTAGCTTTTTGCATTACACTCACTGGATTTATTTTTTAATAAAAAACAATACATATTAAGTGATCAAATTTAAGCTATGCTAATGGTATATATGCAGGTGTGATCGAATTCTTTGGTTTGGAAAATGCATTAAACAACTTTCTTACAATAGCTCAGAGATGAGGCTCTCAGATCATCGGCCAGTTAGTTCAATGTTTCTGGTTGAAGTTGAAGTCTTTGACCATCGGAAACTGAAAAGGGCACTCAATGTCAGCACTGCAGCAGTGCATCCTGAGATTTTCCTTGACGAAGATGGGGAACTGTAGCATTTATCAGGTACACAAGCTGAATATTAATATACGACTCTGATTAACGATATAATGACTTGGACAGTTGTAGAACCCCCAAATAAAATTGATGATACCTTATATACATCAATCTTGGCATATAACTTTCAAGCAATGAACTTTACATTGAACTTCCTCCTTGATTACACATCGATCTTCTAATTTAAAACTGCCATTTTTTTTAAAGAAAAGGGAAAAATCTTGCACACGGTTATGGCATGATAGTGGGTTGAAAAGTGGGAAATCAAATTCTTAATTGAAGTTATGGTTCTCCTAAGGTCATAGTTGCTTTACCAAAAAGGTCATGGTTGGTGCTGCTTTATGAAAATAATATAATGTTTGATGGTGCATACATGGAATAACACATTTTTGTCTGAAGCAGGAGATTGCAAGTTGTTTTGACTGAGGTTAGAGGAGACATATCAGATATCATAACTGAAAAGGGGGGTCTCAAGATGCCACCTTTGCTTCAGGCACCGATAATATCAGACCCCAACATGCAGAATCGTCAAAGTTTTGCTCTTGAAATAATAGAAAAGATGACAAGTAATTTGTATAGTCTTACAGTCATCTTATAGGTGGTGTGTCAATAAATACAACAGACAGCAATATGCCAACACTTTTTAGTGTTGAATGTACAGAGCACCAATTGCATACTTTTTTTTTTTCTCTCTTTTTGTAGAGAACCTTGAAAATGTTGTGTTTATTATTTTGGTTTATTCTGGAATGGGTTTTGAGTCATTTGATATTTAAAACTCATGTTACTGATTCATATACAAATTACAATACAGATTCCTGCGTATCTTTGCTTTACTTGTTCAACCAATTTCTCCATTTCCTTTTGGTCTTTATATGGGTACAGTTTTCGTCTTTAAATAAGCATAAATGGCTTCGTTTTCTGTGTCCTTATATTGTAATCTTGATTAGACTTGAAATGAACGTAGTTGTTTGAAGTTTCATTAAGTTTAATATAAATAGTAAATACCCATCCTTTTAAGAGGCCAAATGATACAAAAGTTTGGTGGTTGTTAAGTCAGTTGTCCAAATTCATCAGAAAATTAAACCAGCAGAAAAATTCAAATATAAAATACATAGAACCTGCTTGTGGAGCTAATTAAAACTTGTGATCCCAAAACCATATATTTCGTACATTTTATCCTCATGATGGCATATTCCCTAGAAGAAGCTTCCTTTTGTCATTATCTCATGTCCAAAAAAAGATTAAGAAATTGATAGCTGGTTAGGTAGAGTTAGTTGCATCAACTTTGATTAAGATCCCAAAGGAGTTTATTTGTTCAAGACAACCAAGTTGGTTTGAAAAAACACACATGAGACATTAGATACGGTACAAGAAAACTACTGTTCGGCCTTGTAATATAGACATGTCATGCAACACTTCTCTACCCTGCACTTCAACTGAATCGAGTCATCTATCTTGCTCAATGAAGAACACGAAGATTTTCTTGATCATAGTGGTCTTGGTTTTGCATGGAAGGGAAATTTTGAGTGATGATGGTGTTCTTTTTCTTGATTACTACAAATACAAGTGCCCTTTAGCAGAAGAGATTGTGAGACGTAATGTTGAGATTGCTGTGCGCAAAGATCCTCGAATGGCCGCCTCCCTCCTCCGCTTACATTTTCACGATTGCTTTGTCATGGTCATATATAAATACAATGATATCCTTGTATTTGCTTTACTAGTTAATTATTTGGAAAAGGTTTTAAAATGTTGATTGGTTTTTGAGTTTCAGGGTTGTGATGCATCTATACTTTTGGACAGCTTTGGGGGTATAGTGAGCGAAAAGCTAGCAGTGACTAACGTAAACTCAGTGCGTGGTTTCGATGTCATTGACAAGATAAAGTATAATTTGGAGGAAGCATGTCCTTATACAGTCTCATGTGCTGATATACTTGCGCTTGCTGCTCGCGATGCTGTTGTTTTGGTACTTGGATACATGTTTGTGTATTTATTATAGGTAACACTATATATACATATAACAAATGCATGTATTCTTTGGTTTTTGTCATCAGAGAGGTGGACCTACATGGGAGGTTTCGCTAGGCAGGAGAGACTCACTGAAAGCGAGCTTCGATGGTGCCAATATTTTCATTCCTTCTCCAAACTCCTCCCTAGAGACTCTTATTGCCAGTTTCGAACAACAAGGACTTGACATTGGAGACTTGGTTACTTTATCAGGTAACTAGTTAAATCACTGTCTGTGGCTGAAACTGAGAAACATGACACAATCAAGTGTTTGTGTTTGTATTACAGGTAGCCACACCATGGGGAAAGCAAGATGTTTGAGCTTCAGACAAAGGGCTTATGAGGTTAGCCATGAAGAATATTATGATAAGTATAAGAGATACAGAACCTTCAAGAGAATCCTACGGTCCATATGCCCCGAAACAGGAAGAGACGATGTGTTAGCACCGCTTGATTTTGTGACTCCTGCAAGGTTTGACAACCAGTACTTCATCAACCTTGTTCAAGGAAATGGTTTGTTACATTCAGATAATGTGCTGGTGAGTGAAGATGATGAAGGAGAGATAATAAAGCTGGTGAGGGGATATGCAGCTGATGAAGACCTTTTCTTTGCTTCATTTGTGAATTCTATAATCAAGATGGGGAATATACGTGTACTCACTGGGATTCATGGAGAAATTAGGAACAAATGTAGGTTTGTTAACATTAAGGACCTGCTATAAATGTCTGCTAAATGTAACTACACAAGTCATCTATTTTGTTTGTTAATAACATCAACATCAACATGATCTTCTTGTTTTATTCGAACCTAAATTGTAAACCGAAAATAATTGCAAAATCTATGCGTGCAAATCATGA
This sequence comes from Dipteronia sinensis, assembly GCA_033220585.1. Lineage (NCBI taxonomy): Eukaryota > Viridiplantae > Streptophyta > Magnoliopsida > Sapindales > Sapindaceae > Dipteronia > Dipteronia sinensis. Next base: position 27,208,614 of record CM065645.1, on the reverse strand, counting down.
ATCTTGTTAGGAATATCTCAAACAAATTCCTATAGATTGTGTTATAAAATTAACCGGGTAAAAATTTGACCAATTTGATTTAATAAATACAAAATCCTTTGAATGCATGAGAATTGAGAAGAGAATAAAAGAACATACACATTACACTGTATCTAGAAGCATGGTTGAACACAAGTTACTTGCCATATGGCTTTAGGACAGAGAATCAACGTACGGATGACATGTGTTTTAAAAGCTCCCTTCGAAGAGTATTACAAAAGGTAAAACCCACCAAGAGCAAAAAAAAAAAAAAAAGAGATTATATATAGAAATCTGAGATTTTGAGTTGTAATTTCTAATAGATCTCTTGATTGTAAAGCTTAAAGACAATGTTGATTGATTCAACTTATGATTCATGCATCAAACGTCTGATTCTTTTGTTGATGCCATGACATTAGGACCTCATGAAACGACATTGACATGGGGATTTTATTAAATGAAACTTGAACAAGTAATCAAGTAATCCATTGACTTTTTCATTTTGTACCCACTTAGAGCATCTCCGATACACAGGAAAAGGAAAACAATATGTCTTAGACTATTAATTGGGAGGCTGGTTATGCATCAGTTGACTTTGACACTAGTACCTTAGATATTAGGGCCCCCAAAACAAGATTGGATTTTTATATTATTTTTGGAAAACAAAGAAATTGATATCATAGTTAAAATTGAAAAAATACTGATAACCAGTTAAAACTTGAAATCTGGATCGGTTAACTAATTATTTGTCAGTGTTTGAGACAAAACCTCGCCATACAGGCCCAGAGATAGCATCAACATTCAACAGATGCCCACCTGACAATGACATGTTTTCTTTGATAATATCAATTATAACAACAGCGAGATATATAATATATAATATATATACACACAAAGAAGAATTGTGTATCGCATAGTGAAATGGGCACTGAGGTAGATAGCAAAATGGACTATGGTGGTTCTCTCCCAGTAGAGAATGTCCAGGCTCTTGCTTCTAACAACTTGGATGACATCCCATCGCGTTACATCCGCCCAGAACTCGAATCTGATGAGGTTCTAATCAACAGCTCTCTACAAATTCCGGTGATCGATATGAGCAAGCTAGTGCATAATGATGATTATGAAGAATTGGCAAAACTTCATTCAGCTTGCAAAGACTGGGGATTCTTCCAGGTATAATTATATTTGTATGCAATTGTTATATATCAACTCATCAGATTCTGTCTCTTATATTCATTTAAAATGATGATGATACGATACGATACAATACAGTTGATCAATCATGGGTTATCAGAAGCAGTGATTGAGAAAATGAAAATTGACATACAAGAGTTTTTTAAGCTGCCATTGGAAGAGAAAATGGCTTATGCACAGCTACCAAATACTATAGAAGGCTATGGCCAAGCTTTTGTTGTATCAGAAGATCAGAAGCTTGACTGGGGTGATATGCTATTCTTACTTTCACAACCTGCATCTATTAGAAACATCAATCTTTGGCCTACCAACCCAGCTTCCTTCAGGTAAGATATAACTGAGTTTTGATACCTCACAAACCACACAATTAATAACATACTAACTGGCATTTTTTTTTATGTTAGAGCAAGCCTTGAAGAATACTCGCGGACGCTAGAAAATGTTAAAATGAACCTCTTCAGGTTGATGGCAAAGAATTTGGGGCTTGAATCTGGACATCTTGCAAGCTTATTTCAAGATGGAATACAAGGAGTGAGAATGAATTATTATCCACCATGTGCACAGGCAAATAAAGTTGTGGGCCTCACCAAACACTCTGATGCTACTGGATTGACACTTTTAGTTCAAGTGAATCAAGTTGAGGGTTTACAGATCAATAAAAATGGTAAATGGGTACCCATTAAACCTCTACCGGATGCCTTAATCGTCAATATTGGAGACATTATGGAGGTAAATTGGCTGTGAATTATTGTACAAAATTTTGTTTTCTCAATGATAAATTTAGTGAAGTTTCTTGGTTGTGAGCAGATAATGAGCAATGGAGAATACAAGAGCATAGAGCACAGAGCAGTTGTTAACCCAGAAAAAGAACGGCTTTCCATTGCTGCATTTCACAGTCCAAATATGAAGACCATGATTGGACCATTGACATATCTTGTTAAAGACAAAGAAAACTACAAGACTATCACACTTGAAGAATTTGTGAGGCAGGTCATAAATAGCAAACTCGATGGCAAGAGCCTATTGACCCACATGAAACTGTAGCCAAGAGGGATTTTTAATCTTAATTACAAGTCTGTTTCTAATCACGAATACAAACTCATTTGATTAATTCCCATATCAAAGGACAAAACAAGCTCACATGTTCCAAAATCAGTATTTGCATTAGCATCTTCTTGCAGTAACGGAGATTCAAAACTTGTCCCTCATGTATAAGAGTAAAATTCCCATTTTGCATACTTCAAATTGCAGATTTTGCAAAACAACTGATCAACTAGTTCAACAAACAAATAATTCATTCAAGTGAAATATACGTACATCAATTCATGACAGCATAGAGAAAATTAAATCAAACAAAGGCAATAAGAACATAGTAAGAAGGCATCAGTTCTCCAAGGTGATAAAACATCAATTACAATTTCAGATGCAAATTACCCATTAAAGATGAGATTCATCACTTGCCCGATACACTAAAACATAAACAAAATCAAATATTGAAAAAAAAAAAGGAGGGGTTAAAAATAAGCGATCAGAACCTGTCGAGATTCAAGAGACATCACAGTGTATCTCAGTGGATTTTATGAGCATTGAATTAATATCGTCACCTCGCTTGTCCCCTACAAAACATTTACATATATAAAAAAAATACAATATTTGCTGTTGGCTCAGAACTTCTTAGAGGGTTGTGTTGCCGTCAGCGGCGGTTCATCAACCGCCTCTGGTACACTAATACATGTTCCTCAAAGCACAACAGCTTAATTTGCCTCAATTTCTCAAAACCTAAAAAATAATAACATTACAAAGCAGAAGCATAGAGATTTAAATCAATAGAAGGAATGTTCAAATGAAGAGAAATCGAATTCTGTAATGAAAACCTAAATAAGACTGAAAGTGGCATTTTATAGACGCCACGAATCTCTGTCTACCTTCACAAACCCTAAACCCTATTCTCTTCACGTTTTGGGTAAATTCCAAACACATACCTGTATTTTCACAAAATACCATGTGTTTTTATTTCTTTACACATTAATCGAAATGGTCCCTAATATTTTAAGGGTTAGTTTGAATATATTTAACTTTCGAAATGACAAAATCACCCTCCACATAATTCCAAAATCATATCTATGGTTTCACAAAATGCCACTTTTTTTTTCAATATTTGAAGTCGCTCGAAATTAGCAAACTCGTGTGCAATAGCCTATTTAGTCACACGAGGTTATCGCGTTACTCACATAATCATATGCAATAATTGAGAAAATACCTATAATGGGGGGCACCATAATTGAGAAAAAATTTCGATCGACCCCAAAATTTAATTATGTTGTTTGTTCAATCGAAGATTCTAAATATATTGATACTTATCCAATTGATGAATTGCACATCTCACTCATAATGTATGAGCATAAAATCAAGAGTGATACTATCACTATCGAAGAACATGTCGTACAAGCCTCAACCAATGCTAAATTCTCAAGTTCAAGAGGCGGAGGTCGTGGCAGAGAGAGAAGAAGATGAAGTGGAGGTGAAGGAAACCAAGAAGGGAGTGGAAACATGAATCCCAATTTTCAACATGTTGATCACAAATTCTCAAATTCCCACAGAGGTCTTGGTAATCAATATTTTGAAAAATCCAATGTTTAGTGTTTCAGATGTCATAGGTATGGCCACTACAATTCTGAATGCTTCATTAAGTTTCATAAAAATAAAGAAAGGAGTGGGGAGCAGTCCAATTTAGTAGAAAAAAAAAAGAACAAGAAACATTCTTGATGGCGTTCCATGTGTGGTAGTAAGTCATTCTTTTTTCAATTAGATGAAATTTTTTGTATTGCTGTTAGTTAGTGATCATTCTACAGTAAATGTTATGGGAAAGAGTGATGTTCAAATAAGGACTAAAGATTTTAATATTGAGACTATTTCAATTATCTTTTATATTCCTAACTTGAAAAGCAATTTGTTAAATGTGGAATAGATGCAAGAGAAGGGATAAATGGCAACAATCAAATATGGTTCTTGTGAAATCTATGATTCTAAAAAGGGTCTAATTGCTCATGCTAAGATGACACCAAATGGATTATTTCCGCTGGTGTTCAGATTTGATTTATAGACAAGGTAAACGATTTAATGTGGCTTTGGCATTTCCGTTATGGCCATTTAAATTTCAATGGATTGAAGATTCTTTCTCAAAAGAACAAGATGACTAATCTTCATCAGATTATTCCTTCCTTTATAATATGTGAACATTGTGTTGTTGGTAAACAACATTGTGAGCAATTCCCAAAATGAAAGGCATGGAAAGTGCATAGAAAATTGAAGTTGACTATTGTCTTTTGCAGAAGAAATCTGAAGCTTTTATGACATTTAAAAGTTTCAAAGCCTAGGTTTTAAATGAAGTTGGGAGAGCCATTTAAACTCATCGTACTGATTAAGGTGGAGAATACATGTCATAAGAATTTATAAATTGTTGTGATTAGTATGGTATCTGAAGGCAATTAACAACAACATACACACTCAGCTGAATGATGTATCAGAGAGGAAGAACCGAACTATCCTAAACATAATGAGAAACATGTTGCTAAACGGGAGAATTCATACAAGTTTTTTGCCGGAAGCTATGAATTGGAGAATCCATGTTCTAAATCAGAGTCCCACATTTACCATTCAAAACATGACACCAGAAGAAGCTTTGAGTGGACAAAAGCCATGTATTGATAACTTCAAAGTCTTTGGTGCATTGTATATGCACACATCCCAGATTAGAAAAGGAAGAAGCTAGATTAACAAGGTGAAAATGTATTTTTTTTATTAAGATATGTGAACAATTGAGAGCCTATAAGTTGTTCAATCTTATTACAGAGAAAATTGTCAACGACCAAGATGTTATTTTTAATGAAGAAAGCACGTGGAATTGGATTGGAAAAAGTGTTGAGCAACAACAAATACAAACCAGTTTTGACGAAAAAAGAAGCAAAAACGCAACTATAGCCAACCATTTCTGATGATACCATATGGACAGAACTAGAAGTTTGATATTGGGGGGGCCCACAGTGTATCTAACGAATTTTCTATTGTATGCATGATGATGACATAAACAATCAAATTAGGATAACAATCAAACATATAGGATAAACAAAGACTTGAACATCTTAATTCACCTGCATGTCTTGATGTTGAAAAGTTTTAGCCAATTATGTCTCTAAATATGCATAAAAAAAAGGATAAGGAGATAACAATGCTCAAGGTAACAGAGGAGGACAATGGGGTAGAAAAAGAAACAATAGGTTTTGTGGTAGAGGTAGAATTCGTTGGCAAGTGTGCAATGAGCCTGGTCATGGGGCTTTTAAGTGCTATCATAAGTTCGATCAAGGTTTTCAAGGACCTCCACAACAAAAACAAAACTAGGAATTCTTTAATCAACAACAAAGCTATGATGAACAGCTATAGCAGGGCTACAATGGACAACTACTACTTGGACCTTCTCCCTTACATGGTAACTAGGTCAGTGGTCAGGCAGAACCAAAGGCCAACTGTAAGGTTCTCTATTTAGTGATTGGTTTATTTATGTGACAAAATACATTGGGATGTCTTTGTATGGGTATGTTAGGATCGTCATGTGCTTAACGATGTGATCGTGATCGGTAATCTTCTCGACATCTCAAAGCTTCAAGAACAGAAGCTTCAAAGGTATATCACTTGACTTGTACTCTTGAACAGATTTAGGTGCGCTCGCGCGCACACACACACAATTCATTCAATTTTGTTTTTATTGTCATTTTAGTGGGCATCACCCATTTTTCACACTTACATATAATGCATATAGGATAGTGTGTTTGACAGCTTGAAAAGACCTCTTTTTCTTTTCGTCGTTATCTTGGTGTCGACATGATAGACCACGACAAACTTTCCATTGATTGTCATTGTCCAGGTGTTGTCATGATACACCGTGAAAATCAACCTTCCAGAGGTTTTCGCGGTCGAGCTTTAGTCATGAAGGACCACAAAAATGGGACCGCGACATTTTCGACGACATTTGGTTTGTCTTTTTCGTGGTTGGTTTTCATCTTGATGGACCGCGACATGTGGACAACGAAAACCAGTTTTTTTCAAAACGTTGTAGTTTGTATAAATAGTCCAAGACACCATCTTGTTTCATAAGAATTCCAAATTTTCTGAGATTAAATGATATTGTTGAGTTCTTAAAGGGAGGGATTCAAGCAATAATTTGTGACTCTCCATCCCCATTCATATGCATTTTGGACATCTTCAAGTATGGGTCTTATTGCATCTTCACTTGGTAGGTAATAACAAATACTCCATTTTATATATTGTTCTTTTTTATTACCAAGACATCATCTTTACCACTTTATCTTTAAGGCTTTGGTGATTGTAGGGGTTAAATAATAACTAGGATTGTTGGATTTACATATTCACATCTAGTTACACATTTAGTGTTAGTCTAGTACTTAATTGCATTGAGCATTCCTAATATGTTCACTTAGATATTAATTCTCTTCATTGAGTCCAAGTCTTGTGGCTACATGTAGGAGCTGCACAAGCAAAGAGAAGTCTTGGAACCAAAGGTGTTGGTTGGCAAGCAAGTGTCAAGACCCACTATTAAAGGCATGCGGGAGAATATGTTAGAGTTACGACCCTTGAGAAGAGTGATTATATGCCAACTTAGGATGTAATCGAATATTCAAATAGTGGATTGATGTGACTAAATGGTTAGTCTCATGAGTTTTTCACATTTGGAGGATTTCCACGAAAAAATCAAGTGTCATTTATATTCCGCACCTTACTTGATTTAATTGTTATTTGTGTTTGTTTTTGTGTTTAGTCTTGACTAATCAAAAAGTTGGTAATCCTCAACCCCCGTTGTTATCAGGTGTGAATTTAGAAATGCCCATTCTTTGTAATTTGAGGAAATGCAAAATATTTTTTTAGATGCAATTTCTTAAAAAGTTGTGTGAGACTTAACAAAAGTGTTTCCAATATGATAAATGGGAAGTTGATTTCCATTTCCTACAATAAGTTATGGTTTGTGGCACCACTATCCACATACCAGCTGACGAGCTTGGGGTTTGGGCAAATGACTCTCAGGTCAACGGTTCGAATCCTACCAATGGCGAAAGTTTTCTAAAAAATAGCTGGTCCTCAATTTATAGATGTTGTCTCAAAAAAAAAAATGCTGAATTTTAATGATAGTTGGTGAAAGTGGTGTACATGACTCAACTTGAAGGGTTTGTTGATGCCTCTAAACCTTCTCATATCTGCAGATTACATAAATCTCGTTATGGGCTTAAACAAGTAACTAGAAGCTGGTTTAATAAACTTGAATCAGTTATTCTCTCTTGGAGTTCTCTAACTCTGTCTCTGATTCGTCATTGTTTACTAAATTTACTAGTTCAAACTCTTTGTTCATCCTTGTATGTGTGGAACAGTCCACAGTTGATGATGGAACTCATCTCCAAACTTCACAAGAAATTTGCTTAGAAGACTCTTGGTCCTGTTAATTATTTCCGCTTATAGGGGATGGTGTTGCATTTAATGATCATACTCTTTATTGAAGCACTATGCTTTTCAATTTCTTACAAACACTCTGCCTGACATCTCGACTTAGTGGATTTCTGGTTACTCCTACTTTGCTTGGTCTAAAAGCAGATTATCGATCAATAGCTTAGGTAGCAAATGATGTTCTGTGGCTCAGGTCCGTGATTGTGAAATTTCAAATTTGTTGATTCATATTTCACCAGTCAGTTTGTCTATACTTTACTATTTAGGTTGTCATTTGTTCTTTGAATTGTCAAGTGAAATTTCAGTTCCCAAATTATTGTTTGTCCTTTTGAGTTAATAATCTCTTTAACTGTCAACAGAAATTACTACAATTAGTTTAATCGACATCGATTCCAGGTCTCTGCAATTATCAATGTTCCGATACTGATATGAGGAATTAATTGAAAATCAATTTTCAACACCAACATACCTCCCTTCTTGTCCAAGCACATGCGGAGAAGCAACTGCAACTAATTAACTACTCAATGCAAACCCAGATACTAAGTAATAGTATTGTACGGAGATAGGGCATCAGAGTTCCAAAAAAAATAGCATCAGTGATTTGTATTCAGACGCAAATTACCCATTAAACAATCTATAACTCATCACTTGCCCAGATAATTCAAATCGTATTCTGATTCAAGAAACAAAGATAAAAAGAATATAGTAGTTGTAGGGCATCAGTTCTCCAAGGTGTTAGACATCAAATTAATAATTTCAGATGCAAATTACCCATTAACATTGAGATTCATCACTTGCCCGACAATAAACCAAGAAAAAGATATCAATTTGATTTGAAGAGAGGGTTAAAAAAGAAGCGATCAGAACCTGTCGGGATTCAAGATTACATCACAGTGTATCTCAGTGGATTGACAGACCACTGAATTTCTATCGTCACCTCGCTTTTTTCATTTATATAACATAATTAAAGAAAAACAAAACAAGGTTGTTGGCTCAGAACTTCTTAGAGGTTGTGTTACCGTCAGCGGCGGTTCATCAACCACCTCTGGTACACTGATACATGTTCCTCACAGCACAGATTTCACAAAAACTAAAAAATAAGTAGAAGAAGCAGAGAAACCCAGATCAATACTTTCTGGAATGTGAGGCAAGAGATGCCACAAAGTGGCATTTTTATAGGCGCTACGCATCTCTACCCTAATTTTTTTTTGGGTTAATTGTAATAACATACCCTCACTTCTAGAAATAACATGAAAATATTCCACTTTTGTGTTTATTACAGAAACATACCTTACAGAAACATACCATCCACTAGTTTGACAACGGCAAAATAATAATAATAATAGTGAAATGGAAAAATTGTCTTTTTACAACAATTAAAGAAACAAATATTTTATTATAAAATAATAAAAACTTAGATTTTAGTAAATTCAAAATATTTTCATAGAATTTTTATTTAAAATTAAACTATAACTCTTAACTTTTTTCTCTTTTTAAATTGAAAGAAAAAAACTATAACTTTGATATTTTAGCAATAATGTTGATTATCGATTATTTATTAAAAACTATGGATGATTTTATTTTTATTTTTATTTTTTTACAATATTTTTCTCCTCGAATTGAGACGACCACCTACCTCATGAGGACAAAACCGTTTCACATAGTCTCACGTATTTTAAAACATTGGTTGGGATTATTTTTAGGATGCACAAATAAACTTTATTATATTTGATTATCTTTAAATTTTAAGTCAAACAAAAAAAAACAAGGGTCCTTACAAAAAACCAAGGGAAATGAAGGAAATTGGGTCAAACGAATCCTAAGAGCATCTCCAACCATACTCCCTAAAGTCACTCCTTAACCAAAATAGCTAATGGGGATGGTTTTTTGGACTCCAACCACTCACTATTATGGCTCCCCTACTTTAGAGAACTACCAAGACACTCTCCGAATATAGAGAGTCATTCCTTATTAGCTATTTTCTCTCTCATATAATTTATTATTTTTAAACTAATTTTCTTATTGAAAAAATGTTGTCAATTTTGAAACAAAATAAATTTATTTATATTTTAAATTCAAAAATATTAAAATATTAATAACTAGCTATAATAGGGAGGATCGTTGGAGTAACTCTGTAAAAAATTACTAGCTAAAATAGCTTTTTAGTTAAAGAGTGACGATAATCGCACCCCTTCAAAATTGTATGTACAGCTCTTTCTTAATCACACCTATCAAATATTTAAAATTTTTATATTTTGTAAACAAACCCCACTTAATACCAAAAATATCCTTTTATAAATTATATTATATTATTTTTTTGCAATTACAAATCACTTACTTCTATTATTATGTTATTTAATCAATTTTATTATTATTTTAAATTTTATTGTTATCTTTAATTCTATCGATGTTATTTCTCTTCCTTCACTTTTTCTCTTTTATGTTTTCATTCCATAAAATCATACTCTATTTTTCTTTTTTTTTTTCTCTTATCATGTTAAACAATTCTCTCCATTTATTATTGATTGTTTTATGTCCATAAAATCACTACAATTTGAGGTTTTCTAGTCGGAGATCCATTATCTGATTGTGAAAGTGGTAGGGATGCAAGATTTGTGCCATATCCCAATTGATTTGGAAGTAGAAAGGTTTTTGATGAAATTGAAAAATAACACATTGATAACAAAAAAAGAAGTCTAAAGAGATTTTGATTTGAAACTAATAATAATTAATTCAAAACTTTCACAACTAATTTTGGATAATTTCGATTCATTCTTCATACTTAGCAAGCAATTTGTATTTCCTTAAAAGAAATTGAAAATATATTTAAAATTAATAGTTAAAAAAGAATCTAGGGTTTAAGAAAATGGAAAGTGTTATTAATGATATATGTTAATATCTATTTTTTAATAGGAAACTTCTTCTTTTTTTCATAAAAAATTAAAATAGAAAACTAATTAATAATTATTTGTAGGGTACATACAAACTATTTAGTCTTTTTGGTAATTTTACTCAAGGGCGTTATTGGATTTTCAAAAACATACTGATTTGGGGTGTACATACTATTTTTAAGGGGTGCAAATATCGTCGCTCTTAATTAAAATTTATAAAACATGGTTGGAGATGCTTTAAGGCCCACACTCCCAAGTTCCCATTTCCCCAAATGGGGATGAGAGAGCTCATATCCATCATGATTTCTCCAATTATGAGGCTATGACCCTATCACGGTAACAATATTACATAGATTTTGGATTTTTTTTAAAGAGGAAGGAGGACTTGAAACCACAATCTCGTGGTATAGATGTGATTGGTATACCGATGGATCAACCTCATATCATCTTATAATGAGTCATACTTATAATCAAATTACTCATCATATTCATAAAATAATTATATGGAATATAAGTCATCTTTGTCCAAAAATTAACTCAAAAATCAACCCAAATGGCAAATGTTCTATCGTATGTTATTCACCGCATCATCCAATGATTTAAATAGTAATAACAAAACATTAGTCAAATTATTTAAGTTGATTTTTAAGCTAATTAAACATGAGTAATCATACTTTGTCTAAATTTGGTACCCAAATCGGATGCCCAAATGATGTGGCAACACTCTAATCCATTCATTTAAATCATACAAGTAATACAATTTAAATGAATGAATTTAGAGTTGCCATATTATTTAGACACCAGATTTGGACAAAGTAGCATTATTGATTAAACATACAAGTCATTCATCACATCATTCAATTCCCTCTCTTTTTTCTTTTATGAAACAATTATAATTCTCTTTTTATTACTTAATTATAATTATGAATCCCAGCAAAGCATTCAGTATTTTGGTCCAACAAGTAACAACCCAGTATTTACCCATCCCACCTTAAAAAGATAAAAGTAGATAAGAGCATATAATAGTTGCAATCTAAATATAAATAAATGCCTTAAAAATAAGGGGAAAAAAGGATTCAAAAATAAAAATAACATTTAATTGCACCCAAAAAAGAAGAAGCAGCAGGGAGACTGTATGAATTCTTCTATTTGCCCCTTTGATTAAGATTCTAAAACCTAGTTTAATCCTACACTTTCCTTTTACCAGTCCAAGTCTTGATTTGAATTTCATCTCCATATCATTGAAAAATGCTGCTCACGGAACAATCATCGTGAACACGCCAAATGGTTTCGCCCATCAAGTTTGCTACTGAAAGAACTGTCAACTGGGGGAAGTAATTCTTCTCTGCTACCGGAAGTGTGTTTGTAATGATCACCTCTTGAAACAGACCACTTGACAACCTCTCAATTGCAGGAGGGCTGTCATTCATAACACAATCATACTAAATCATTATCAAATATATTTCACTTTTAACTTGCATTTGATTTCATAGAAACTCTAAGCTTGTAAAGATAATGTTATGCAAGGTGGAAGAGCTGAATATGAATGCAAACATTCGGGATATATCCACATTTCCAATAATCTATACAGTACCGAAAGATATCAAGCAGATATTTAAATTTCTAGCTTGTTAATCTACCCTCAGATCTTTATGTATCTCTCCCAGTAGAACATTCTCTACGGATAAGCAGAACAGCATGACTGATTATTCAGTCTTGACCTCCTAAACAATTATTAGGTGACTAGTCCCAAATAAACAAGGGTGTGATGACATCCATGCCATGAAATCAAAAAAATTTATAACTTAATTAAGTAGCTGAAATTTATTTAACTCTACGGAAACTTGAAAAGTTCATACCATGCTTCTAGAGGGATGCATTAAAACATCAAAAACCTACAAATCTAGTCGGTACCTGAAAACAGCATGCGTGCAGCAAGCGTAAACTTCCCTGGCCCCTTCTTGATGTAAAAGAGCTGCTCCTTTTGCAATAGTCCCTATGACCCGTAAAAACTTATTAATATGATGAATATTAATTCTAAGAAGAAACTGGTATTACCAAAAGATGTCATTTAAAGATGTAAGGCAATAATTATTTCACTGAGGCAATACCAAACCTAGAAATTTGAAGGAAAAAAAAAAAACTAAAAGAACAAAAAGAAGCAAGAAGTTTTCCAAGGATTCAAAAAATATGAATTGAGATTTAAATTTAATAGTCAATACACAAGTCCGCATCATCCCCATCAGTTAAACTGAATGAATAAAGTAACAGAGGATGGGAGGTATGATCCCATTCCACCCACCAGCACCACCAAAAACAAAAGAAATCCAATTTTTAGGTTGCGTTTTCATATGCAATAACAGGTATAATCCAGTTTAATAAGATTAAATTCACTAACCAGCAGTGTCAATCATATCATCCACCATAACTGCAACCTTTCCTTTCACATCACCAATAAGGTTCATCACCTGATATATAAAAGTTAGGCATAATCAGGAAGTGAATGATGCACTAACATTCTTAAAAATAAAGAATACAGGCTAGTTTTTCTTTGCACCAACACAAATCACATTAAACTTAGAAATAGAGAAATAATTTGAAGGATAGTATTGGCGATGACAATTCCCCCTTGACAAAAATTATGTTACTCAGACAATTACCCACTTAAACCACAAATCATATGTATCAACATCATTACAGAAAAGTTACCAAGCCAAGCACCTATAAACAGCGGCATGTTCTGTGCATGGGTAATTTTGGGGGTAAAAGACTCTACGAGGGATTTAACAAGAGAATCACATATATACAAATACTGCAAATCATAAAAACTGTAAACTTGAGAGATAATGAGAGGAGTTGCAATCTTCAGTGATTACCTCTGCAACATTGTGCCCATGACGCCTTTTATCCACAATGGCTAAAGGTGCATCGGATAACTTTTTTGCAAAAGCACGTGCTCTTGCTACTCCACCAACATCAGGTGAAACCACTACCAAATCATTTGAAGAAACTGTCTTGCTGGCAAGGTAATCAAGAATGACAGGCTAGAGTGCACATGATACACAATAATTGTGCAAATATCAGTCGCAGACAAAATATTCTTTTGGCCATTCATTTAAAAATAAATCAGTTTGACTCAACAGTAGACAATAGAAAATGTCGACTAATTACCTGACAGTATACATGGTCCACTGGAATATCAAAGTAACCCATGGATTGCCCGGAGTGAAGATCACAAGCAAGAACACGGTTTGCACCTGCCTCCGTGATCAGGTTTGCAACAAGTTTGGCTGCAATGGATTCACGCCCATGGGTCTGGAAGAATATGTATACAAATGACAAAGACAGTGCATAAGCATCTATAGACATGATTTTCTCTCTCCTGATAGAAATAAATAAATAAATTTAAGTTGGGTCAGACTAAACCAACTTAACTTTTTGACTTAACTTTTTGACTTCAACATCACAATCATTGGATTAAAAATACATTAGCAAATGAGTAGTTGAGATGTTGAAGTCAAAAAATTAAGAAATTTAAGTTGGTTTAGCCCGATCCTATATATACAATTTTTTTTATCTTAATAGAAAAATATACACATAATTGTTCAAACACTCTGAAAGATCATTGTTAAGCTTAAAATGCTGTCTCCAGGAATTAATACCGCCAATTATGCACAATTTCTTTTTTACTCATAATGTTTCCCTTGAATTGTTTTTACTCATAATGTTTCCCTTGAATTGACAGTTCAATAAGATGATTAAAACCACTCATTTTATCAAATATATTTCTTCCTTGTTGATTTTAGACAAGAGAAGAGGTTGAGCAGCTGCTCTTCCAATTGACTAGTATGCAAATCAAGACCCTACCAAATTCTAAGGTTTTCATCATTCACATGTTCGGTAAATTTCCATTGTCCAATTTGTAATCTGAAATCTCCAGATACAACCAAAATATAGATTTCCCAGATTAAGTTCATCTAAAGTGCATCACAGATAAAATAGTAAAATACTTACCTTTCTGTCAGCTCTAGCATATCCAAAATATGGAATCACAGCTGTGATAGTCTTGGCTGATGCTCTACGACAGGCATCTATCATTATTAAGAGCTCCATGAGATTCTCATTAGCTGGAGGGCAGGTGGGCTGCACCAAATAAACATCACACCCTCTAACACTCTCTTGAAGCTGAACATAAATTTCGCCATCAGCAAACCGCTTTATGTTGATCTTTCCCAATTCCAAGCCCATGTACCAAGCAATTTCCTAGGGGAAAATGTTTCAAAATTATTTTGGACAAAAGTAGTAGTTTCTGGAAGTAACTTACAATTGTTAACCTCTTTAAATATACAACAAAAAATAATATCAACATTTTTTGGCAGAAAATGTTATTAATTGAAAATGCAAGAAATCAATAATGTTAAATATTTACGGGCAAATAAGATAATTTAGAAATCTAAATGCGCAACATTTGCTTTATATGTGAAGAGATAATACATCATCCACAAGGGAAAGAAGAAAGCTTAAAGCAAATGATTAAATGTATAAGGAATCATTCAATAATATTACAATTTACAAGTTCCAATCTACAAAGAGTAATTCTGTTTATCATCAAAAAAGGGGGGGAAAGCTACAGAAAGTAAGCATTTATAACTTCAAACCCATAGACAACCTTACCAACACCGTCACAGAGCATTTGGCAGAAAAAGTAAAGGAAGAAAAGGGAAAACAAGAAAACTCAAAAACTCTACAAGATAAATGATTGGCAAACTGCTTATATAAAAAGGGAAAATAAACATTGTTGTATAATCATCTATTACTAATAATACATAGATAACAACAGAAGATCCGTAATTTAATTATCCTTCTCCTACAGCTAAAAATACTCAAAATATGATACATGAAGTAAACAAAAATAGGTACACTGATAATTAATGGCCCTGGAAATTGATGAGCAAAATAGAAGCCTTGGAATGACGTCGAACAGTGAGAAATTCTGAAAAGGAGGTTCCAAGTATATGAAAGTCACAGCAAGAATAACAAGTGTACACAAAGAATTCTAAAAGCAATTGCTGAGTGAACTCCATAGCTAAACTAATAATAATTCTCTTTGTAAGCTATTATGGTTCTTAAACTAGCGAGGAAAAATTACAAAACTATTATAGCAGGTGACATCTTGACCAAATGATATGCTGTTTGGAAAACTATGGATAGTGACTATGATAGGAATACAGGTGAAAATTAGTAAGCTAGTGTCGGACACATTTTGAATTTGAAGAAGAATCAAATCTCTTTAGATACAATAAATCGAAAAGGTAACTAATAAAGGTTTTCATAAAAAGCATTATTTCTGCACGGAATGAGAGGGCTTAAGTCAACGGATACCAGTCACTTAATCAAACCAGATAGATTTCATTGTGGCAACTAGTAATTCTGCAGATGCTTCCAGATATGGAAAAACACCTTTGTACTGAGCAGAGGGAGTTAGTTTTAATTCAGCGGTTAAAGTCTTACCAACTACTTATGCAGTTGTTCATGAAAAAGTATCAAAGAAATTTCTATACACTTCTTTATAATCTAAATGAAATTTAGCTAAGTGTGGTTTATGAAGAATCTTCTTTTGAAGCATTCAAGGGACATTCAAATTGAAAACTTTACCGGTGACAGTCACCGTAAAAGAAGTTTGTTTCAGCACTCTAACAGCAAAAGGTTTGACCTTCAACTACTGCTGTAGTCAAATCCAACATTTAGAATAAAACTAAACAGATTCATTGATTGATATGTAAAAAATTTATTAGCCACCAACAACAGAAGCACGATACTTAAAAGGAAAAAAAAAAACACAAGAATGCAAATAAGTACCCGTGAAAGACCAGGATTGGCTGTGCCAGAAAACAATCTGATCCTGGTATTACTTCTGGTGACTGTTTTCTCCATACGAGCCGATTCCAAGAATTTGGGCAGCGTCCGTTCATTGAGAAGAGGAATATTTGGTTTCCCATTCGCAAAATTCAATGGCTCAGCCAGGTCACATCTCTACCACATTCAATAAATGCCCAAATCAATATAAGTCTTCAATATTTTTTCTTTTTATTTTCATTTTACATTTGTATACAACCATAAATTTATTCATCAAGTAATTTGCACACCCAAAATTGAATCTTCTATCAGAAATCAGTTTCCATCAAAAAGAAGAGAACCCAATAATGGAAATAGCCAAATAACAACAATAAAAAAGTAAATATAATCGCTTACAACGGAGTTAGCGACGTGAATTCGAGAGCGAGAGCCATTGAAAGAGAGAGTTCGGCAGCCGAGAGAAGAGCAGGAATAAGAAGAAGAAGAAGAAGAAGCAGCTGACGATGTTGACAAAAACGCAGAAGATTGTGAAGGAGACGGCAGAGTCAACGAAGCCATGTATAAATATATATATATATATATATATAAATGATGAATAAAAAGAAAAAGAAGAATTAAGGGTTTTTGGTTGAAGAAGAAGAAGAAAAAAATATTGAAAATGAGCAAGAGAGAGAAAGAGAAAAGAAGAGCGGATTTTCAGGTAATGGGTTCACTTTGTGGTTATGGTGGAGGCAGTGCCTGAGAGCCACACTGGTTCTTGCAATGTTTTGGATTTTCACATATTCTTCGCTACTATTTATACAAATACCTTCCTACTTATGGAACCTACACGACGCCGTTTCTAGATTACCTTAATTGCTTCTCATTAATTTTTTTAAAAAAAGTTAATTAAAATATTTGTCTAGTTTATTTCAATATATATAGTAATCCTATTTTATCAAAATTTGGTATCAAATGACGTGTCATTTCTATAATTCATTCATTTTTGAATGGATTATAATGATGACACGTTATTTGAACACTAAATTTTGACAATATCTGGTTTCCTAATTTATCTATTTTTTGAGATATTAAATTCCTATTTAATATAAATAAATAAAAATATTCCTTTTACAGCACCGCTTTAACCAACTCAGGTACACCAACTCATTCTTGGAGATTTGTCGATTTAAATGTATATATAGAATTTGTTTAAAATAATTTAAATCTGTTATATATTTTAAAATAAACTCATATATATATATATATTGCAATAAAATCATATTTAATATTAATTTGTTGACAAACCGGTAGAGACATAATATATAAGTGTATATTACAGTAAAACCTTGATAAATGAATGTTCGATAAATTAATAACTCCGTTTAAATAATAAAATATCTTGGTCCCGACTCAGGCCTGTGTACTAAATTAATAATCTCTCTAAATGCATAAGATTTTTTTTAAATCCTTTAGGTCCCAATGAATATATAAATTAATAATTGATTAAATATATAAAAAAATATTACACATAAAAATTCATAATACATATCAATAAACTTTTAACTTAACAACTTCCTTTCAAAAAAAAAATTAACTTCTATTTTGTCAATTCAAATCTTTATTAAAATATGTATCTAAAGTCGTTTATCTTTTCTTTGTATTGAAACCGAACTCAATCTGATCCTTAATTTTTTGTAAATTATACACCATATTGATATATTTTTTTCATTTTGTAGTACGAAGTTATTTAATGTTACTATTGTTTGAAATACCTATTTTGGAGAAACGCTTAGTAAAACCACTGCTGTCATCTGGACTATGATCATCGGTAGACGTATTCATTACCCTTTGAATAATTTCTTCATCAGTAGACGATTTCATCACTATATCATTTTTCACTAGGATAATTCAAAAGATGATCAACATCCATCACATTTCTATAGTGTGGACAAAAAATGGCTTCACAAAAAATTGAAAACAATTTTTAATGGTTGTTGTTTTCATATTAATGTTCGAAGCTGCATTAATAAATTTCATAGCATTCAATATGTTAATTTTTTCTATATTTATTTCTCCTATTTCGTAGCCCTCCAAAATGCTAGAGTATAAATGACCTCAATAATGAATTTTTAGAGCTCGAATAATCCTAGCATCGCTTGGTTGAATCTTTGATGTTGTATTAGAAAACAATAAAAATAGTTCAACATTTTTTAAACTTCCGATAATTTTTAATATGCAAGTATTTATTAACTTCTATGTACTTATATATCTTGATCGAAAATATGTATAATATATATACAAGTAAAAACTTAAAACTTAAAAAAAAGTAGTAAAAACATAAAACTCCCTTTTAAATTAATAAATTATTCATTTATCGATAAGTAAATAATCTCTCTAAAATAAAAAAATTTGCCGATTCTAATAATATTATTTTAAAAGGGTTTTATTATATACGGAAAAGTCGTAAAGAAATTGAAAAATGATTAAATAGAATACCAATAGGCTAATTATTACAAGTACGTACGGCGTGGGAAGTGATCTTCCAATATTGCGTGATTTATTTATAGATAAAAAAACCAGATTTAAAAGGTGAAAGTGTGTAGCCATAGTTTATTTTCTAATATATTATAACAAGAGAACGAGGGGGTAACTTGAACCTGAAACCTCGGAGGATTTACGTCGAACCAACATTACGAGGTTAAATCATATAATGTTGTAAAACAAAATATCAAATCATACAAAAGAATTGTATAGGGCTCTCGTGATTGGACTATTGGAGTGGTCCTTAGACCGCGATTGATGGTACCCTATAAAGGTGGGATAGTGACACGTGGAGAAGCAAATCCAAGTGGGCTTGCATTGCTTCTATTCTACAATCTACAATCTACAATCTACAATCTACACCAATAATAAAAAGAATAAACCTATCTTTTTCCTTCCATCAAACACACCAATGACCAATGCCTGGCCACTAAGTAGTAAGTAGTAGCTATTCATTCATTATCCTGTCAAAAGTTTGCCACTCTTTCTCTTTGGTCCTTTCTTTTTTCTTTTTTTGACAAATATTCTTGTCTCTTTTTCGTGGGAGAAAATGCACCATGTATAAAAATAGAAAACCTGCTCATATATAACTGATTTCCACCGTCCACGGTCCACATCTAATTAATATGTACACACAATATTGAATTCTAATTAATATGTACACCCAATATTGAATTTTTCGAGTTTCTTTTTTAAATTTTTAATTTTACCGAAAAGCCATTTTTAAAGTGGATTAATGGTTTTTAGTTTTTCATTTTAGATCTTTTAACTCTTTCAAACTTAAAGCATCCATTAATGAGAAAAATAGTGTTTTCGACTTTCGGTAGTAGTAAATTTGATGCAGCGAAAAACCGAATAAACAACAATCGATAAAAGACATAGAAAACTTATTCAAATTCGTTGATTTGTGCATGAATAGGAAGTCAAACCTTCTATCAATCTGTTGATTCGTATACGGATATTAGAATAATAATAAACATCAAAATCGTTGACCCTCATAAAGGTACCCTCTAAAATTTTATTAATCATCAAAAACTCTAAAATCCTACAAGGCCTTTAAATAGGAAAACAAAAAACCTAAAAATAATAGGAAAGAAATAAACCAGAATCCTAAAACATTGCATCACAAACCTATTATTTGATTTAATAAAATCAAATCAGAAAATAATTAACTGTATAATTAAATATAAAATAAATGGAAACATTTTTTTTAAGTATTACACTATTACATCCAAAGCATCACTTAGGATGTAATTAAAATATCATTTAGGAGCCTGGAGAATTGTTTGTACTCTAATAATTACTCTTTAGATATTTTACCGAGGTTGAACATAAGATGGATGCTGCATCAGCTTTGGACTACCTTCATTGATATAGTAGTTTTGAAGTTTACCGCTATTGAAGTCGAATACACGATTGTTCTTATTGATGGACGCCTTAAGAATGAAAGAGTTAAAGATATGTAATGAAAAACTAAAATTAATCGTTTGCTATAAAGGTTTTTTTAGGTATTTATATCCATGCAATGTTTAAATGGTTAGAAACGAAAAGCTGAGACAGTAAGGTTATAAATCATTAAACCACTTTAAACATAGCTATTTTTGAAAAAAAAAAAAAACCTTGTTGTAAAGGTTAAACCTAGTGTTTGATGGTATTTTTTTGTCCATGCAATAGTTAAATGACTAGAAATAGAAGAGCTATAAATTTTTGCACCACTTTAAAAATTGTTATTTTTGTAAAAAAAAGACCTCAAATTTTAATATTTAAATATTACCTAAACACCCAATACAATACTAATATTAATCCTAAATTTTTTTTAGACTTTTCATCTGTATTTGTAATTTCCTTTAACATCAAAATTTTAATCCTAAAGTGCAATGGCAACATTGAGAAATATGCGTTTAATATAAAATAATTAAATGAAAAATTAAGTGAAATTTATAAAAAATGACTACATATATTATATGAAATTTGTTTTGAGCCACAAACGAAGTTTTAACGGTTAATAATTACATTGTAAATTTTTTTTCAATCCATCACAACAAATTACAAAAATATTCCCCACAACATATTTTCTATTTTCTTCTTCTTTTTGCAAAAAAATATGAAATGTTTGAGAAACCACGACATGTTGGCATTTTAAAAACAAAATATTATCAAAACACCTCTTTAAAAGCCTTATTTTTAACTTTTTATGTGATAAAATTACTGAAACATCTCCTCCATTCGGTATAATGTCAACATTTGACTTTTTTTCTTCTTCTGAAAATCGAACGACGTTGCTGGGAAGTGTCTACCAGAGTAGTGTTGTTGTCTATGGTGCACCCTCGCTACCAAGACGACGCTGCCTAATGGCACCTTTGTTGGGCGGCATTGTCTTCAATGAAAGCGAAGGTGGGAGAGAGATGAGAGAATATATAGAGTTTGATGAGTGTTTTTATATTGAGGTATATGGGTAATTTTCTTTTTTAAAAAAAAACGTGGTTATCAACTGTTAAATTTTCGTATGTGGTTACAAATAATTGTTTAATTTTTAGGGACTATTTCTAATTTTCTCCATTAAATAAATTGAACAATTTCTTTAATATTGTTTGAGCATTACGTCTAACACATATGTAATTGTTTAAGACATTACGCCCTTACTTCACTTCTCTAATATAGGCCTCTTCTGCCAAGGCTTTTTATTATTTTCTTTTCAATCGCGTTTTAATATTTACAAAATGTTATATATGTATAATTCATGATAGGTTGTAGACTTGTTCGGTTTTGTTTGTATTTTCATTTTTTTTTCTCCTTTTCAACTATTTTTTTAATAATAACATACTCATTTAATATTGGTAAAAGTTAACCAAAAAAATAAAATAAAAATAACATCTTAACTTTACTTTGTTTTCAATATTTATTGTTTAAATTTATAAAAGAAGCTTTACAAAGGAAAACAAAAACTTCATAAGTTCTTTTCTAAATTCATAAATTGATTACTTATTACTATATTACCTATCATATATGCATTAGAAAATTAAGAATGTGAAAATTTAATCTATAAGTTTGTATTTTAAGAAGTATGGATATTAAATTTTAAATAAAACACTTTATTATAAGAATTAGGGGGAATTTCATTAAAATCCCTACTTTTTTTGGTAAAATATCACATGTTTAAACGTTTTTGTCATATTAGCAACTTGGGTCCCTTATTTTTTCAAAATACATCACTTTAGTTATTTTGTCTAAAAAACTAACAGTCAACTTTGATTATATGTATAAAAGTACGAATTTACCCTTGCTAAGATATAATACATGCCTAATCAATTTTGCCATTAAAATGTTTTGTTATTAAACCTTTACTTTTCAAAAAATAAATTCAAATAATTTAAAGATTTTAACATTTTATTTAAAATAAAATATATTTAAATGGTTTATAAAATTAAATTAACACAAAATTTTGTATTTTTTTGAAAGTTACACAAAAATTAATTAACATCTTAAAAAAACAACATTTTTTTTGTTTGTTATTACACAATTATTTTTTGAATTTCTTTCAAATACATTCCATATTTTAATATTAAATAAAAATCAAATTAACAAAAAATATATTATTTTTCTGAAAAAAAAAAAAAAAATGATTTTTTT
Source organism: Dipteronia sinensis (assembly GCA_033220585.1). Lineage (NCBI taxonomy): Eukaryota > Viridiplantae > Streptophyta > Magnoliopsida > Sapindales > Sapindaceae > Dipteronia > Dipteronia sinensis. Next base: position 27,185,992 of record CM065645.1, on the reverse strand, counting down.
AAATAGATAGATTGATATCCACCGTCTATCTTAGAGATGGACAGTGGAGATCAAATTACAAAACAAAAACTAAAAAAAAGAAGAAAAAAAAGAAAAAGAAAAAAAAGATGATGAACTGGTGGAAATCCAATCTGGAGCTCCACCAGATCTCCATCAATGGAGATTAGAATCTTCATTGAAGGAGATCGTCTCTATCGACGGAGATAACGAGACGAAGTTCATCTCTACACCATCGCAATAGAGACGAATTTTATCGTCTTTGAGATGGAGCCGATGAAACCACTGGTTGGGTCTTCATCATCTCCATCGACGAAGTTCGAGAAGAAGGATCTCCATTCGATGGATCACCATCGACTTAGTGATATACCTCCATTGAAGGATCTACATCGCATCAGATAGGGAAATCCATTGAAGAATCTCCATCGACGAGGCAATGGTAATCTATCGACTGGATCTCCACTTGTTCGGTGATGGAGATCCGTCACTGAGCGAGTAGAGATTCTTTGTCGCCGAGCGAGTATAGATCCAATGGATCTCCACTCGCTGCCTGAAACGATGGAGATCTATATCTCCATCGTTTCAGCGATGAAGATCCAATGGATTTCCACCATTGGATCGGATCGATCCATCGGTGGAAATCCATTGATATATATTTTAATTTTGTTGTTATATGTTATTATGAAAAAAGACTAAAATAACCTTATTTTCGTTAAGTTTGATTAACGAAATGACTAAAGTGATGTATTTTAGAATATTAAGGGACTTGTAAGATTCTCCATTTTATGATTGACTTATCTTTGTGACAAACCACGTTGAGATGCTTTTGTAATAGGTAGATTAGGTTCTTTATGTGCTCATCATTGTGATCGTGATCGGAAATCTTCCCGACATCTCAAGATTTCAAGAGCAAAAGCTTCAAAGTTATAATATACTTGGCTTATTCTACTGAAGAGATTATGTGCACACACATATTTCATTCATTTGTATTCTCTCGTTATAATGTGAATCACACCTATTTCACACATGCACATTATGCATATATATATATATATATATATATATATATCAGTGCGTTAGATTGTTTAAGAATACCCTTTTCCTCTCTTTTTCGCGGTCTAGGTGTCGTTGAGGTGAACTGCGAAAATCATTATAGTGATTTTCGCGGTCTAAGTCTCATCTTTGTGAACCGTGAAAGTTCACCGCAATCTCTCCAGAGATTTTCACGGTACAGTTCTCGTCTTGATAAACCGCTAAGTGTTGAGCACGAATTTCATTCCAGTGATTTTTGCGCTTGGTTTCGTCCTGGTGAACCGCAAAATATAGGCGGCATTTCATTTACCATTTTCGCGGTTGTTTTTCGTTTTGGTGGACCGAGAAAAGCTATTTTTCTCAAAACGACACAGTTTCGTGAGAACTCTATATATACTCCAAGACAACATCGTTTTCATTGAAGAAATCCGATTTTCAGAGATTTAAAGAGATGTTTGAGTTATTTTCTAACTAAATAAATAATATCTAATAATTAAAGAGATGGTTTCCATAGTCTATCTCCTAGATAAAGAGTAGAGATAATTTAAAAAATAATAATAAGAAAACTGAAAAAAAAAATGGATCGGTGGAGATTCAACTCATCCATCTTCGAATCTCCATGGAGTTGAACCTCCACCCATCCATTTTTTTTAAAAATAAATATGTTATAACATTTTTTGATCTCTACCGTTTCGGACGGTGGAGATCCATCTTGGTTTTTGTTTTTATTTTTGTAATTTTTTTTTCTTACTTTATTTTTAAAATAATAATATTGCCATGATTGTTTTTCTAACAATTGTATTTAATTTTAAAATTTTAAAATTTGTTGACACGAGTTAGATTTTGAGCATTACAATTCAAGGTTAAATTGTAAAATTTTAAAAGGTTAAAGAGTGTAATCATACTGTTAAAGTCTTTAATAAAAGTTAAGGGCAAAAATATCAATTTACATATTATTCTCCTTTGCCTGTTAAATTTTTGGTCAGAGGGACCTAATTGATATATTTACGAAACTTTAGTGTCACAGACACAAAAAAGCAAACAAGTTAAAAACATTCATAAATTCAAAAAACTTGAGGGACTAAATTGATAGTCATCCTTATTTAAATAATATAAAACATCCATGATCCATATGACATAATGATAATTAATATAAAACATCCATGATCCATATGACATAATGATAATCCAAAGTTCCAAACACAATCAATTATTCTCTTCTTACTTTGTAAACTTATTAACCGACAAGAAGCTTAATTCAAAGTTGTAGTGACTAGTGACGAGTTCCATCGACGGTCCTTTCCAAATCATAACACATTCAATTATGTGGATCATAACTCAGAACTCATAAACTCATTTTAATTCAAAAGGCCTCACTAGAACAGCATTTTGGCTCTCGTCTAACTATCAGGAGAAAATGGATTTCTACACTTTTTGCATTTTGATTGGGAATCAAAATTAACAATGGAGTCCAAAATTTTCTAGTACTCTTTACTCTCCTACTTTTAACACTAGCACTAGCTTAATAACTTAAATTTTAATAACATCTAAAGTGTTGCTCTGATAAAAATACCTTTAAAATATACTTAAGAAAATAAGTTTTGTTATGTTTTTTTTCCTAAGACTTATTTTAGTGTGTCTGAGACTTATTTTGTATTTCTGAGACTTATTTTATAGTTTCGAAAACTTATTAAGCATTTTTACAATTTTCGAGATTTATTGGATAAAAATGAAATTTTCCAAAAAAATTTCTTATTATCTTCTTCATCGACCTCCAATGGAGGTCGAATGAACAAACCTCCAATGGAGGTATATTCCATCTCTATTGATAGAGGACCTCCATTCGTCCTCCATTAATGTAGGTTTTTAAAAGACAAAAATCAAATCTAAAAATGACAAACAAAAAAAAAGGTAATAAAAGAAAAATGTTAGGGTATTTTTATCCATCGATGCTATTTACACTCAAATTATTAAATATAGTGCTAGTTTTAGGAGGGTGTATTCAATTAGGATTTCAAAAGACTTTTAATGACTTTTTTAAGTGGATGACTTTTGCAGATTTCATGGACTTTACAGAATTATGAAAAACTTTCATAGATTTTAAAATTTTCATAGACTTTCATTTCAAACAACTTTCAGAGGCTTTCATTTTAAAAGATTTTCATAGATATTTATTGATTTTTAAATATGATATATATTTTGTTTTAGTAAAATTATAAAGATTTCTCATATCAATAAAAATATATATTTTTAAAAAGAATAAAAAAATCATTGTCAATTAAACTTGACAAAAACATTCTTGCCTATATATGTGATTTTAACATTTTTATTTGTAATTTTATTATATTTTGCTTCATAGAGACATTATGCACCTAATTGTTTCTAATAATTAGTCAATTTTTTAGGAGAAATGAAAGACAAATTGCGAGATTTGTTATAACTAAAAGTCATTGAGATTTTGAATATCCACTAACTTTCATAAACTGTTAAAAAGTCTTGATTGAATACAACATGACTTTTAAAAACTTTTTTAAAGTCTATAAAAGTCTGAATTGAACTCTATAAAAGTCTACATTGAATACACCCAAACTTTTTAATTCCATAAAAGTCATTAAAAGTCTTTTGTAGTTTCAGAGACTTATTAAGCATTTTTACAATTTTCGAGATTTATTGGATAAAAATGAAATTTTTTTTAAAAAATTCTGTTCATCTTCTTCAACGACCTCCAATGGAGGTCGAATGAACAAACATCCAATGGAGGTATATTCCATCTCTATTGATAGAGGACCTCCATTCGTCCTCCATTAATGTAGGTTTTTGAAAGAAAAAAATCAAATCCAGAAATGATAAAGAAAAAGTAATAAAAGAAAAATGTTAAGGTATTTTTATCCATCGATATTATTTAAACTCAAATTATTAAATATAGTGCTAGTATGGATTTAGTGCTATTTAGAACTATTTCCACAATCATTTAATTAACAAGATGGGGTTAAAAGAGAGAAATAATCCAAATGAGTTTATTATTAACCTTTAATGTTAGTTTTAGCATTTTAATGGAGTACATGGAGTAAACAAATTTTTTTTTTTTTGAATTGGGGGAGGAGGACCTCAACTAGGTTGAGAGGTGAGGTTACTTTTGGTATCAGAATCTCTATTACCAATTTATTTATTTATTTATTTCAATTTTATTAACGATGCCTTTAGTAAACCAACCCAATTTCTGAAAACATCAAGGTGTGTTTGTGCTTTTTTATGAAAAGATGAACATTCATTTGTTGGGGGTTTAACTGGTATATAAAAACTTTAAGCATAGATGGAAGTTAATATTTACAATAAAACCATTATTTATTTTTAAATTTTTTGGTTTTCATTTCTAAAACTATTAATTTATTTGAATAATTGAATCGAAAGACATTGAATATTAATCATGTTGCATTATTACAAATAATGCAAAATAGTATGACCCAATGTCATTAAATCTTATTCTTATCTTAAGGAATCTATAATTTGAAGGCAGATTTTAGATTCCACATCAGCATTGGAACACAGTGGAGGCAATGGGGGCCACAAAAATATATATTAAAATAATAGTTTAAAAATTATAAAATTACTCCAAAAGAAAAAAAATGTGTATTTTATATATTGTTTCTACTTATTATAAGTTTTTGTGATTTGACCTCCGACTCTAAACTTATGGACTTCTAGTTCCACCCTTGCACGTCAGCATTCACCGTTCCTAGCAATTTTAACCTAACTTATAAATTCAACATTAAACTATATTTGAGGAAGTCTTTTGGATACCATTTTGGTTTATTACATAAAGTATATCAGGATCTGGAGTCCTTAAGGGTGTAACTCAACTGGTAGATGAGCGAGTTTGGGGTTTAGATAAATGACTTCTAAATGGACTCAAATCTTACCGATGATAAAAAACTTCATAAAAATTACCTGTTCTATATAGATGGATAGATAACACAACAGGAAAAAAAAAAAGGACCCGGTACACTGAAAACAAAACTCATGATGCAATGGACCTTCTTTGTTAACTAAGAACAATAGACCAATTCACTAAGCTGAATAATTAATTCAAGACAGACAATGGATTGGCAAAACCAAACCAATCAGTCAATGTTTAATATAATATTTGGTAGAATTTCATCTTCTTAAAATTGATTAAACATTGTTGGATACTTGGATTACACTTGCACGAAAGTTAAAAGGAAAAAAAAAACATTAAATATGAACAATCCTCTTGCACTTATCCTAAACAAGTCAGTTTCATTTTTTATATTTTATTAAAGAGTTGAGTCATCAATGAATTATCTGTCTCAGATGATAAGACTGGATGAGTCGATGATCATTATAACATCATCGGTGGAGTCGCAAAGAAAACGAAAAAGGAAATGTTTGTGTCTGTCCAATCACAAAAGACACTGAATTCACCATTACTACCATATCTAATTATCTACACCTCTAACATTTTGTTCTATATTCATCCAACTTGATTAGGACAACTTATATGTAACATGTCATGTTGATGATGATCTCAACCTTTTATTCTAATTAAATTCGAAATGCTTATTTTATATAAATTTGATCTTTCATTAAAAGATCAAGACATGTTTGTATCGATACAAGACGGTTGAGAAACCAAGGATAAGACGTGTAAAGGATTTACCACCGTACCACCTCAATTTTTATTCTAAAATTGAAGTTTCTCATTTGTTCAAGCATAGAAGCTGGTTAAAGAAGCCCTACCCACCTTAACAATTATGATTTCAACTTTTATTAAAGCTCTTGGGCTTTTACTGATTTCTCTAATTTGAGGGAACAGATCCATGCAAGCAAGAGCTGTTCTAGAAACCTTTGACTGCATTTTCATAGTTCACAAGAGCTGTTCTAGAATTTATGCTTCAAGAGGAAAAAGAAGCATAATGTGACAATTCGATTCCGTTTATATGAAACTTGTACACGATGCAAACGTGATTCATATGGTTGGACAAAGTATCAACTATCAAGATATACATGATCTCTAAATAATATTCAAAATCTAAAGGGTCAGGGACCACAAAATGGGGTCATCCATATATGATGCCATTTATATATCTACACTGGGAAACTGCAAGAACATGCAGGTCAAGCAAATCTCTCTAAGCTTGACTAAAAAGTTTGGCACAACCTGCTTACTAGACTTGACATAATGTGCTATAAGAAAAAAATAAAAAATAAAAAATAAATGGCTTCACTCAATCCACCTTTGGAGGTTGATTTGCCAGCTCAGGTTCCTAGATAAAAATGAATTGAAGCAAAGAAATGTCACGTAAGAGTACAAGGTTCCAAAGCAATTAATAAGTGACTACTGGTGGAGATAGCTCCATGCGCAAACAAGAGAGGTGAGGTTTATACCTTTTGAGCTTGAGAGAAAGCACTAAGTTGGCAGTTCTCCATATTTGCAAGTAGCTGGGATACAGTTTTTAGATGAGGAACACTGCAGAAATTGTAACCAAAAAACAAGAAATGGAACATTATTGATTTGATTAACAGTTATAAAAATAGCATAGGTAATACATTTTTGTTTTTCTATTCATTGCATTCAATATAATCGATTGTAGTGTTATAAAGATCATTGCAATAGTTTAAAATTGTTTTCAGTGGTAATGTTAAGTGTCATTGATTGCTTATTAAGCCGTTGAGTAACGCTTAATGGCATAAAGGATCCATTGGCATGAATTCTTTAAAATGCAATCATTGAAATTTTTCATGTAACTTCATCATATTCCAGTGTCATCTACTCATCTCCATGGTTTTTCATATCTACGAATGAAAAGTTTAAACTCCATGAACTCTGACATGAAATTTGTAAAAGAAACATTGAATTGCCAACCTGAGGAAACACTAACGACTCAACAACACACTCATGACTTGTAATAAGGTTATGAGACAATTTTTAACAAGTTCTCGTAGAGTGGCTCTCAGCAAGTAATTGAAACATGAAGTACAGGCTATATATTAAAAAACAGAAGAAAAAAATGATCTTAAACTACAAAAGGTAATGTATGTACAACCTCTGTAATCCGTGTTCCATATGTGCATCCAGAGAAGAAATCACTTGAGGCATCTGCTCTAACACCTGTATTAAAGAGAGACAAAATTTAAAGGCTACTAAGTGATACCTGGCATACAAATGCATCTTTATAAAGAGGGGCTACATACTTGCCCTGTATTCTTAATTGTGGAGGTTTTAGCCAAAAGATTTTTTGGTAGCTTCATAAGTTGGACCTGCAAACAAGATCACAAATGCTATATATGAGTAGGAGTAACAGACTAACAGTGCACAACAAACCAGAGAAGCAAAGTAAAATATGAGGTCAATTAACATTGTCACACACCAACATATGCTATAACGTGACCTTGTCCAGAAGAATTCATCTCGTGCTAACCGGTCATGATAATGATAAGAAATGTTAGGCTGAGAATGAGTTGTTTGCATCACAGGTTTAATAGACAAAGGCATTCCTTTTTAGTGACCATATAAGGCAATAAGCTTCAGACATAAAATTCAAGTCATATAAAAAACTAAAGATACATTGTTTAGATGGTGAGATTCATTTCAAATTCATATGTATACAAGAAAGTATAATTATTTCTGTTAGTTTATCTACTTTTCCCCTTCTTTTGCTGGATTTTCATTCATTGGGCTTGTAATCTGTAGACTTATAATTCTTTCCTTAATTGTACTAAGTACCATCTCTTCCAACATTCCCAACCAAATTTACCCCAGTAAATCCACTTCTTCATACTTATGCATATCGAGACTATGTATCTATAATCTATATAGGCAGCTCATCATATCTGGCATATATTAAAATCAAGTAAGAACAACCAAAGTATCTAATAAAAAATATGTAGAACCCACTCCTTAGAAGTTTTTATTGTCAAAAGATCTCCCACATATGATCCGGAAAGACAAAAAGAAAGTATGACAAGTTATCAATTTCAACATTGGGTGCTCCTATGCTCCTTTTCTAAATAACAGGATTTCGAGCTTTAAATTATCAGCTGTGAAGATGCAGTATGACCAAATTAAAACATGACCTGATTTCTTAGAAAATGATCCCTATACACATAATGTAAAAGGTAAGTGGATAAAAGGTAATCCACATATTCTCAGAGAACTTCAATGGTGTGATATTACTTCAAGTTTTACAGAAATGTAATGCCATTTATGAAGTTTTGGTCATGCAGCATTTTAGATAGCAGGACTTTTCAATGTATATTTTTTTTCCGAATCCTTTTGTGCAGAATCTACAAGCAGAGCATTTTTGTCCCTCTCAGAGGTTAATTGGGAATTCGGGACTAGTGATTACAGTTTTCTGGGACAGCCCTGCACCAAAATTTAACAAGAAAACCTTTCATACATTTCTCAAAGCAAAGTAGTCCTTTATAGTAAATTTAGTATTTGTTCTCTTCCTTTTTCTACAAAAATAACCTAACAGATTTGTTGTCCACAAAGTTCCATACTTTATTTCTTGAATAGCTATGTGGTCTTCTAATGGGTTACTGCTCGACTTCAGTAGGAAACCTTCAAGAAAATTCAGCTGTTGCTTCTTCTGGTAGCTAGAGCTTAGAGAATTAGTGATGTAGGACAAACACCAGAAAAATAACTAAAGAAAATTATGGGTTGGAACATAGAAATTTAAAGGAAAGGAGAGAAATCAGAGGAAAACCAGAGGAGAGAGAACAGGGAGGAGATCAAAACTCAATTCATTTCATTAATTCATCAAAGTCTACTCAATAACAAGACATAGGACGATAGGCCTCAATTTCTTGTCCAAAAACAAAACCAAAGGAGGTAATAATCTACCTACCAAAACAAAAAGATCCCAATCAACTATCAATGTAAAACAAGATGCAAATCAAAGATCCTAATTAAATCAAATAAAAAATAAAGTCAAAAAATTCTAATCATAATAAAGCAAAATACAGCAATAATCATAAATTAGGGGTTTCGGCAGAAATGAAGCAATGACTTACTGATGTTTATGGAACAGCTAGAAAGAGGAATCGTGTTTCTAGAAATAGTATTTTCTGAAATCATTTAAGAAAATGAAATGTGTTTTTAATTTGTTGTTTTCACAATTAGAGAACGTGTATGGTATCGCTTGTCAAAAACTAATATAAAAAATAATAGAAAAAATGCGTTTGGAAGAGTTTATTGAAAAATAACCAAAATCCTACTTTTTCTAACTATTATTATTGGTTGTATTTTTATTATTTATTTATAATAAAAATTAAATTTACTTTCTTGTTTCAAAGACACCTGTGTTAGTTATTAGTAAATGTTGTTCAATAAATAACTACATATTTCTTCATGCACCTAAATAATACAGCCAATACTGATATCTTAAAAACTGAAAACTACAATATAAGCTTGATTTTACCTCAAAATAATAATCAAATATTAAAAAAATGATATTAGAGAGGCAAAAATGCCAAGATATAGAAAGCTAAGGAATGGTTATGCTGCAAAAGAACTTAATATGACTTTTAACTATTAAATATGTGGCCAACCATTCGTCATCCTTACCATAATTTATTAATCTACAAACCCTTATCTGTTTCTCTGCTCATTCAAAACCAATTTCAACATTGTCTCCCCTTTCTCAAATTTTCTTCCCCTTTCTCAAATTTTCTTTCACTTAAAACTTCTAGATCCAATGAAATAGACAATCTGTCCAATAATCGCAATCAAGAGAGAAATTATGGTGGCTAACGAGTGTAGTATGAAGAGTGGGATAAAGATTAGGTGAGAAATAAGATGAACCAAGAAAAGAGAAATGTTGATAGTTTTAGAGAGAAAAAATGTCAATTTAAAATAAAGATTGTAAGCAAGGTCTGAAATTCTAGTAGAAGTGTTTGAGAAGGAGTTACAATTGGTTTATTATATACATTGCAGATGTGAGATTTTTTTTTTGAAATGGAAGAAAATGACTAAAAGTCATTCTAATCATTTTATATTATGTTTTGTTAAAAAGTTGAAAACCATTTTTTCTGAATCCAATTTCATTTTGTCAAACTACCAACCAAAGGCGTATTTAACTTGATTTTGGAATTCCAAAACAAAAGCCAACTTTGGAAAATGGTATCTAATAGGCCCTAATATTCAAGGTAGGAACTATGGTAAATAGTTGAGTGATGCTTTGATAGTTACTTGATGGAGCAGGGCATAAATAATTTGTTAAGAAACTTGGGGTTTGATGTAGTGAAAGAAGGGTTTGTTTTTGGCTCCAATGAGGAGAAATAAACCAAGTTTGCTATGGGAGCTAGCTAATACAATTGATAAAGTCTCTTACAATTGTGTAATAGGTTTTGGGATCAAATCCTATTCACACCAGGATTGGGAGGGTTTAATATACATTTAAGCAGGGGTTAGTATGATTTGCACTTTTTATTTTCAAAGAAAAGGTTAAAGTCATCCCAACCGTTCCAGGACTGTGTGACATTTAAGCAGGGGTTGGTTGGTTGGTTGGTTGGATTCCTACAACGTCAAAATCTTAGCTACACAACAAAACTTACCTAAATCAACTATAACCTAATAACTCAATTTATGCTCGACTTTCTCAACTTAAACTTGAATAAATTACCCAAGTACAAGTCTAAAACTTAATTAAATCTGTTTCTTCTATATTTCCAGCACCCCACCTTCAGTATAACTATAACCTACTCAGTTCAATCTCCAAGTCTTGAAACACTTTCTTCTACATTTCTGAAATCTAAAAAAACAAATTTATACTCCAGAAAATGAGATTGACAGTGCAAATGAATTCTAAACTAGACCCATGAATCCCTGAGAAACATATTTTAAGATGCTAATCAAAACCCTAATACGCTATAAAAATCAATGTTGTTCCCACATCTTAAAATTAATAACAAGGCGGATAGAGAGAAGAGACCTGAGAAGGAGAGGAGTGTTGCATGAGGTGGAGGAGATTGGAGGTGGACTGAATGGCCTGACTGATCTGATCAGCCACCATAGCTTTTGCACTTCCTTCTCTGCTGCTTGAACCCTTTACACCTCCACCTGTTGTTGATGTTGATGTCGCCATTCTTCGCACCAAAGCAAACCGCAATACTCAATACCCAATACAACACACTCTATTGCATTATTGCAATTTCATTTCATGCTTGTTTTCAATTCAAAAATATTAAAATTATTTTAATCATGATTTAAGATTTAAATACAACTGTTTACAGTTAACTTTTTTTTTCTCTCGCATATACGAATATACGATTAGACTAAAAAGATAAATATTTTTTATTTTAATAAAAAAAATGTTCCAGGCAGATTTTATTAAAAAATAATTTCGATTTATCCTAATTATTTTATTTTAATTTCAAGTGTTATATATACACTCATTTTCTCCTCGGTACGCACTGATATAACTTATATCAGTGCATTGCATGTGAACGACTGATTATGGAGAAGATTTGACAAATGCATACACTTTAAGTCAAAGTATGTAAATCTAATGATTCACATCCAACGCACTGATGAAGTTATATTAGTGCATATTGATTTGAATATTTCTATCTATATATATATATATATACACACACGAGTATATGACAGTAATTTCAAGTTATATTCAAACTTTATTTTTCAATTTTTAAATCGTAAGATAGTTTTCTAAAATAAAATTTTAAAAAACAATTAACCATCCTTTAATCTTTTTGTTTGTAAAATTTGATTTATATTTATGGAGAAACCCATGAATAGTCCTTCTCAATTCGAAATAATCGTTTTTAGTTAAAATTTAAAAAATGTTCGAAAATAGCCATTTTTTTTAGTTTTTGACTTTAACATCCACTTGTTCATTTGGTTTAAATAAAGAGAAATTATCATCCCACCCCCCTCCCCCCTTCATTTTTAAGGTTTACCATATTAGAAAGATTAGTCTCTCTAATTTCAGTAATTACCAGTCAACCCCAAAAACACTAAATATTAGTCATATTCCCCCTTCTGTTACCTTTTCCATCCAATTGTGCTTTGACCGTTAAAATTAAAAATGAAAAGTCTACTTTACCCTTCCATCACACTATTTTTTATTTCCTATTTAATTGTGAATAAATAGGTTTGAAAAGAAAAATTTATAAAAAAATATTTAACTTAAATGGATCTCCACCATCTATCTCAAGATGGACGGTGGAGATTATAAGATAATTTATATTTAAAAAATTACAAAAAGGAAAAAGAATTAAAAAAAAAAAGAAAACAAAAAGGATGGTTGATGGTTCAAGATGGACGGTGGAGATCCTATCTGGATTTCCACCTGAACCAAACCCTCACAAAAAAAACCCTATTCTCTTTCTATCTACAGACCGAATCCATCCCTCTCTCTATCTATCGATTGAATCTCTCTCTCTTTTGAATCTGTTTCTCTCTCGCACATGTTCATCATCTCGAATATCTCTCTCTCTATCGAATCCTTCTTTCTCTCTCTTGAATCCCTTTCTCTCTCTTGAATCCCTTTCTCTCTCGCACCAGTTCATCCCTTTCTTTCTCTATCGTCTGAAAGAAATGATGGAATGGGATTTGAATGGCTGATGGTTTCGTGCTTGGCGACGGCCGTGGGGTTTGAGTGGCTGATGGTGGTTGGCGACGATGGGGAAGATGGCGAGAGATAGATTCGAATGGGTTTTGGATTTTGGGTTTGAGTGGTTAGTGGGTGTTAGACCAATTTGGATTTTATGTTTGACTGGTGGTGGGTCGATTTGGTTTCTAGTGGTGGTGGTGGTGGTGGGTCTTTTTGGTTGCTGGTTGTGGTGGAGGGTCGTTTTGGTTTCTGGTTGTGGTGGTGGTGGTCTAGTTCAAGGTCTGGACCGTCTGGTGATATAGTGTTCTGGTTCAGGTTTGGTGTTGTTGATGATGGGTTTCGTTGTTGCTGATGATGGGTTTTGTTGTTTCTGATGTTCTGCGATATGGGTTTGGGTTTCGTTGTTTCTGATGATCTGGGTTTGGGTCTAGTGTGATGATGATGAATTGATTATGATAGTGGTGGTGGACCGGTGGTGTTGATGTTTGTGGCTGATTCTGGGATTCATCAACTGTGATTTGTTTCCTTAATTCCTTAATTCATTAGTTTATGTTTTAATAAAGGGTAAAGTTGACCTTTCATAGTGTGATAGAAGGGTAAAGTAGACTTTTCATTTTCAATTTAAACGGTCAAAGCACAATTGGATGGAAAAGGTAACAGAAGGGGAAATATGACTAATATTTAGTGTTTTAGGGGGTTGACTGACTATTACTGAAACTAGAGGTACTAATCTTTTTAATATGGTAAACCTTAAGGGGAAAAATGATAATTTCCCTTAAATAAAAGTTGTCATCTACTGTTCTTTTCCACTGTTAGATAAAGATAAACGGCAAATGAATCAGTTGATGTCAATGAAATCCATCGATTTTAATGAACTATCCGATTTTTTTTTATGGATGATAAGTTCAATGAAATATACTTATAAGCAAATTATGAAAATTGTTCAAGAACTACAATTTTTTTTTAATCTTCCCTATTTTCATCTCATTCTCGAAGGTTTCATATTCAATAAAATCTGAAAAAATAGTTGTAGTGCTTGGAAAATTTTATATAAGTAGATTTCATTTAACTTATCATTCACAAAAAAAGATCGGATCAAAATTCATTAATATCAACGGATTTTCATAGAGATTATTACTTTTTTTACAGTAATTTTTTTTATATAACAAAATTTCCATTTAAAAGGCATAATATTATTTTACCTGGTCAAATAAAAGTCAAACTAACATGATTCTACCGATATTAGATTCCTGTGGAGGTTCATCCGGATGGTATTTTTACTTGGAGAACAATTTAGGGGGTGCATTAGATTAGGATTTTTTAAAGACTTTTAATGACTTGAAAAGTTTGAGTGTATTCAATATAGACTTTTAAAGACTCTTTTAAAAGTCATTGAGTATTCAATATAGACTTTTATAAAATTTTAAAATGTCTATAAAAGTATGGGGTATTCAATAAAGACTTTTTAAAAGTCCATAAAAGTTTAGAGGTATTCAAAATGTTAATGATTTTTATGGAATTCATATATTCGATGACTTTTGTAGACTTTTGGGTTAAAGATATAAATACCAAACCTCACAAATTCTCTTCCACTCTTCTAAGAAACTTTTGAAGAGTTTTATTTGAGAAGAAAAAACCAATCACTGTTCTAAAAAAAATAACGTTTCAACTGGAGACAGCCAATTCAACCTACCACTCAATCCTATTGTCCACAGTTGATCGGCGATAATTTCTTGGTAATTCCTCTCTCTCTCTCTCTCTCTCGTTAATTCGTGATTAATTTTAGGTTAGTGAATTAGGGTTTTGATCCGTGATTATCTATTGTCTTGACCATGTTTGTTTATTATTAGGGTTTTTACTTTTTATTGTGTTTGCTTCTTATTAAGGTTTTGAACTTTTGATCATGCTTGCTTATTATTTGTAGTAATGTTTTTTTTCCCTTTTGCTGGCATATAAAATCAAGACAGCCATAATATAAAAAACCGAGAGTATCTGCCTGTTATTTTGTTTAATTTGGTCTTAAGTATAAGAAATTTGGTCTATCGATTGTCTTTGAAAGTTCATAAATGTCTTTGAAAGTCTTTTATAGACTTTTAAAATGTCTATAAAAGTTATGAGGTATTTAATAAATTTTTTTTAAAAGTCCGTAAAAGTTTTGAGGTATTCAAAATGTTAATAACTTTTATGGAATTCATATATTCAATGACTTTTGTAGACTTTTGAGTTAAAGGTATAAATATCAAACCTCACAAATTCTCTTTCACTCTCCCAAGAAACTTTTAAAGACTTTTATTTGAGAAGAAAAAACCAATCACTGTTTTGAAAAAAAATAACGTTTCAACTGGAGAAAGCCAATTCAACCTACCACTCAACCCTATTGTCCACAATTGATCAGCGATAATTTCTTGGTAATTCCTCTCTCTCTCTCTCTCTCTCGTTAATTCATGATTAATTTTAGGTTAGTGAATTAGAGTTTTGATCCATGATTATCTATTGTCTTGACCATGTTCGTTTATTATTAGGGTTTTTACTTTTTATTGTGTTTGCTTCTTATTAAGGTTTTGAACTTTTGATCATGCTTGCTTATTATTTCCAGTAATGTTTTTGTTTAATTTGGTCTTAAGTATAAGAAATTTGGTCTATCGATTGTCTTTGAAAGTCCATAAATGTATTTGAAAATCTTTAAAATGAATGTATATAAAAGTCTATGAAAGTCTTTCATATTTTTATAAAGTCTACAAAAGTTAAAAATTCTTAAAGTTTACAAAAATCATTCACTTAAAAAAAAAGTTTTTAAAAGTCATTTAAAATCCTAATTGAATATACCCCTTAGTCTCGTGGTTTTACAAGAAGCAAAACTCTATCTTACTGTCCACTATGAAGTACATTGTTACAGGTTCGAGGAGTGGTTGCACACAACTCCTCTGGTTGAATCAAATACTTGAAGACGACATTGGTCAATGTACTCTTACCCTTACTATGATAATATAAGAGTGCTATAAATATTTTGAAAAATCCTGTAAAGCACATTCTAAAACAAAACACATTGATATTCACCTCCTTTAGTTATTGCTTGAGATTCACGTTTATTATCTCTGAAAAACTTATTTTTATAAACCTCTGAAAAACTTCTTTTAAATCATGCACTGTTGCATTGTTCAAGTATGCTTATAATGGATCATGTAATGTCTTACTGAAAGTACTTTTGAATACCCATAATTATTTCCATGTTATTGAATTGGTTGATTTAGCATTCTTACATACATGCTAAAAATAAGTGAAATGGAGATGAAAAACATCAGTGGCTCTTCAATAGTTAAATTTGCATAATCACCACAATTTGATACACAAAAATTGACAGACAAAAGTAATATCACTGTCATGATTCATGAAATCGCATCCCTGAAATTGCCTTTCCCTGACGAATCTAAACAAATTGAAGATAATGCTTCTCAAAGTGGCATGAGATGTAAAGAATTGCGAATGACTGCAATAAGTTGATATAATTCTGGAGTTCTACTCATTAAACACAAAAATTTATGTGTTCAGTTCACTAAACTCAACCCCATTAAATCACCATTCTAATTATAATATGTACCTTCAACATGATAATTATAAATTCTAGACAAGCAAAATATCCTATTATTCTGAACAGAATAGTTAGGCCCTGTTTTTTTTTTTTTTTTTTTTTTTTTCTTTAAGCAGTCCAGTATATGAAAAGTGGATGACAAAATTTGAAAAATAAAAAAGTGAATTTGGCCTAACACTGAATTATAAATATCCGAATCATACTTCAAATTTTTGTTTAAAAAATTATCAACATGAAACTAATAAGCTATGTCCAATTTTATCCCAAGTATAACCCAGTTTATGTTGTTCTATCTTCAACATTATTGGCAGCTTCGTCCTAGAGAAAAACCAGAATCACTTCTTTTCTTAACCATAATCCGACGATTTCCAGCAATCGAATAACATGCTTATTTTTTATTTTTTATTTTTTATTTTTTATAAATAAGAAGAAATAATAATGCATATTGAAATAAAATTAAAACCTAGGCCCCGATGAAACTAGCAATCATCTCCTTATTCCATCTAGTCTTCTGCATCACCTTTCACTAATTACACCATTCATTTTCACTATTGAAACATGAGGAATTCAACTGGCTCTTAACCTCTGTGCCTTTCATTAAAGGTTATTAGATACCATGCTATGAAGAAAATTTAGCAGAACCATGCAACGACTCAAACAGTGAATAAGATTATAATCTGAGTACACTTAGATAAATTCTATGTTAATTCAACTCGAGGCAAAATGATTTAAACCTGAATACATAAATTATATTCCAGTTCTAGTGACCATTTAATCAAATACATTAAATGAATAAATAAAATACTCAAATATATACAAGTCACGTGTGTCCTACTTCAACAAACCAAAACCCCAAACTTGCATAAAACATAATGTTCTTTTCTTACTCAGCATTTCAGAGGCACCAAATTTTATAATAATTTTTCAGTATTGATTCCAACTTGTGTGTCACTCACTTCCTAACCTGAACAGGAGGAAGCAAAAGTGCCAAAACTAGGAGAGGAATTAAGAGTAAAAACTAAACAAACACCTTCAGAATTCTAAATGCAGTTAGTCTGGTTCACTTTCATATACAAGATCACTCAACCAATTTTAGTGTTATTTGTGCCTATATAACTACTTTTGGTTCTTTAAAGCAAAACTTTCCACCATTTATGAGAGACGAACACAAAAATACACTTAGACTTAAGACCGAAGTGCCTGAAATAACATGCATCCCTAACATCTGGCCACTAAAGTAAATAACTACATGATCCAACTGATTTTACTAACAATCAAGCAAAGATATAAACACTATTGCTACAAAGCCTGCAATCATCATAATGAATTTCAATTATAACGTCAACAACCAAGTACGTGGCGTATTGCTGTTAAAAGAAAGCTAGGTTACTATACAAATTCCAAGGCAAATAACATATTGCATATCTGCATATACATATCAAAGTAATCAAACCTTGCTAAGAGGAAGCAGCCTTAATAGCTTTCTGCAACTGAGACTCCAAATCATCAGCCTGGCTCACAGTCACAGACTTCTTTAATTCTGTTTGGCCATTCCCATCACCATTTTTCCTGCCCCTCCACCTCTCAAAATCACCAAAACTTTCACTTGAAGATGGAGAAACCTTCTTCCCACTGCTATCACTTCCTCCGCGATAACTCCTTGCAGAAACTCCCATTCTCATCTCCTGCAAACATTGCTTCATATCTCTATTTTCCTTCTCCAACACCTCCAAGTCTCTTTTCATCCAAAAACACATTCCCTTCAACAACTCCAAATCACCCTCTTTACTCTCAACATTCTTCTTCTTCTTTTTCTTCTCCACTTCTTCTACTTTCTCAACCCTCTCAATCCCAATCTTATTTACAGTCAAATACGGAAATTTAACCTCTGAATCGGCTGGAAAATTCACTCCCCACCTCAAATTCACCATGACCCCTTTTGTCACTGGCAATACTGTATTTGCCTTAATAGAAATTCCAGTCAAAAAACCGCCTTTTTTACCATCTCTCCACACCATAGCTTTATCTTTAACAAACCCAATTCCATTACTGGAATCAACTCCATTATAAAAGCTAGGGTTAAAATTCACAAACCCATTGTCATTGGCACTGGCATTACATGGCTCCAATTTCAAATCTTGCCAAGCCGACGCCTCAGTCGAAACGGACCCATTTGCAAACTCCGAATTAGAAGAAGACCCAGATTGTAGATGAGCCGCGGAAACCGAGTGGGACCCAGAAATCCTTGGGCTAGGGTTAGAGGAGGAAGTGGTTTTATGGAGAGAAAAGTTGCCAAATTGAGGCTTGAAATGGAGGAAAAAGGAAGGGGTAACAGGAGAGGGGTTTGTGGGGGAGAGAGAGAAGTGAGCAGAGAAAATGAGAGGAGAGTCGTGTGGAGAGCCGAACAAGCCAAGGCCTGATTTGAGAGAAAGCGAGAAAGGGGATGCGGTGGTTATTGTAGTAGTAGAGACAGGTGTGTAGGTGAGTCTGATAGAAGGGCCAGAAGAGAAATTGGTGGAGAGAGAAAAGGAGAGGTCTTGAGGAGTGGCGGAGGTGGCGGTGGTGGTGAGAGAAGAAGTGAACCGCTGGTTGAATATGGTTATAGGTATTTTGGCTCTGAGGACTGGTGGTGGGTTTTGGTGACGCTCGTCTTGCAGTTTCAGGGAGAGCTTCATCTCTCTCAGTGAAATACTCTCTCGACAACGGTCAGGTTTGAGGAATTAGTGAAAGTGAGGAGCCTCGTCTTTTTGGCAAATGGGACATATAGATGTTTCCAATCTTGAGCAGGGGAAATAGGTTTTTTTTTTTTTTTTTTTTTTTTTTTTTTGTCTTTTTCTTTCTCTCCCTCTCTTCACTCGTCTGAGATTTTTAAGCTAATCAAAATAATCCGATTTCTGATAAAGTTAAACATGTTAATGTGATTTCCGAAAAATCTGTATTTATATGTTTGGTTGTGTATGAAAATATTATGTCAGATTGTCTTTGGTTGCAAATGGAAATCTTATATTATATATATATATATATATATTATATTTAAATAATTTAGATAATACATATTAATATATATTATATATATTATTATATATATATTATATTATATACAGTCTTTCTATTGTCAGTTCGGCCTGATATATTTTATATCAGGACAAAGAATGTTGACCACAGATTATAGAGAAGTTTTGACAAATGCATACACTTTAAGTCAAAATATGTAAATCTAATGGCCCACATTCTTCGTCCTGATATATTTTATATCAGAACGAACTGACAATAGAAAATTTGGATATATATATATATCCAAATTTTCTATATATATATATATCCAAATTTTCTATTGTCAGTTCGACTTGATCTAAAATATTATATCAGGACGAAGATATATATATATATATATATCCAATTTTTTTACTGTCAGTTCGTCCTGATATAAAATATATCAGGACGAAGAATGTGGACCATTAGATTTATATACTTTGACTCAAAGTGTATGCACTTGTCAAAACTTGTCCATAATCTGTGGTCCACATTCTTGTTCTTGATATAAAATATATCAGGACGAACTGACAATAGAAAGACTGCATATATATATATATATCTTAATATATATAATATTATTATATATAATAATATAATGTATATTATATATATTATTATTTTATATATTATATATTATTATATTATATATATATATATTGTATATATATTATATATTATATATTATTATATAATATATAATAATATAATATATTATTTTATATTATTTTTTTATTTTATATATTAATATATATTATTATTTTATATATTATATATCAATATATATTATATATATTATTATCTTATATATTGTGTATATATATATATATATATATATATATATTATATTATGACCATGGCGATGGCAGGGAACCTTAAAGCGGCAACCCTAGCCCGGACGAGATCCAAAAGCTACCGGACATATTAGAGACAGATAAGGGCCTTAAGCCAGCGGATCAATATCATAATTTCTGATGTGCAGGATCCTCAACTAGAGGCAAGCACAGAGCATACTAAGATAATATTACAGGTTGAAAGTCCTCTGATAGAACAATATAAAGAAGGAAGAAGAAGAAGACTTAGCTAGACATGATAAACAGAACATAAGATTTTTATTTAGTTTTCAATCTGATTTACAAGAGAGACACGAGCTCCTTTTATAGGGGAAGGAGAGACGAGTCGGGATAAGGTAGAGCCGACAGTCGTCTAAAGCAAACAAAAGCAAACAGGGCCTAAACAAGTAGCCGACACTAACAAAAGCAAACAGGGCCTAACAGGTGGCCGACATATATAAAGCAAACATGGCCTAACAAGTGGCCGATATATAAAGCAAACAGGGCCTAACATGCGGCCGATATATAAAGCAAACAGGAAACTGGGCCCAACAGGTGGACATCAAGAAGACGAGCTATGGGCTGTGAAGATTACAGTTGGCATGATCTTCGTCGTATGAGTCTTGGGCACCACAAATGAAACAAGGCCAGGTGTCCATAGCCATAGGATCCTGAGAATCAAGTAGGAAGGAATCCTGGAAATGATGCCAACTCAAGGAGGGATCTCTGGGTACACCAGGAAGGATGAAGGTCTTAGTAATGGAGACTCTGTTGACATCGAGTAAGAAGTTCAGAAGAGCAGTTTGAAGAGTCTTGGGATAAGAGGTTTGATAATCAAAAGTGGTCTGCCATTCACAGCTAATGTTGGAGGACCACAAAAGCTTCTGTTGAGGATTGAAGCAGTATGGCCGGTGGAGAATCCATATACAGGAAACAGAGGCGGCCGATTCAGGATCCAGTTTCCAAAGGTTGTACTGACCCATGAGCTTAGTGAGTTCGGATTTCCAAACTGAGAAAGGGTTAAACCACTGGAGGAAAGTGAGGAACAGAATACAGTGAGGAGAGGGATTCTGGATCAAGGCATATGTGGCCTGGAGAGGGAAGACAAATGCATGGTGGTGGCTGATGGATAAACACCATAAATACCAAAGAACTTGAGGAGAGAAGTAGTAAACTGGAGGCATGACAAAAGGATCCAGAAAAGGCCTGGAAGGGCTAGAAAGAACATGACGGATCCCCTACTGTTTGAGCTGGAGCAAGTAGATAGGAATATACGATTGGGCAAAGGTCTGCATCTGGAGAAGAGAAGGTTGTTGCCCGGGAGGAACCTGAGAAAGAAGTTCTGGGGGAAAATCCTTGACCAGAGGGAAGAAGCTGAGGAAGATGCTGAGCTGGCCATTAAGACAAGAGGAATCCTGTATGAGGGAGAGACAAGATGAACTGGTGGGGGACGTGATAACATATCAGCAATTATATTGTGTTCGCCTTTCACGTGCCGCACAGTAAAATCATAGCGAGCAAACCAATCCTTGAGTCTTAATAATTGAGGATTGAGAGGAATCTTGTTTCGAAACTCGAGGACTTTGGGAAAAGAGGAGTTGTCCATTTCGACTTGTAAAGTTCTTTGTCCGGAGGTAAAAGTCGAACTTCTGAATGGAATATTTGACTGCCAAGATCTCTTTGTAGACAATATGATAATGTTGCTGTGCCTCTTTAAATTGTCCACTTGCATAACCACAATAATAGCGTTGGCCGAGCTTATCTTCAATCAAGATAACACCCCAATAATGATCGCTAGCATCTCTCTGGAGGATGAGCTGTCTTGTGGATGGAATAGTAAGAGCAGTAGGAGATTGGGCCACTTTTTTGAGGTGACTCACAACTGAGGTATGGGTGTGGTCCCACAAAAGAGGGTTTTTCTTCAGAAGAGCGGATAGCCTGGCGGTGTAGTGTCTGACTTTAGGGATGAAATTTCTGATAAAATTAATGATACCGAGAAATTGTTGGACTTGTTTGTGAGAGAGCTGAGAATCTGGGAAATCAAGGAGTTGGGAAGCCAGATGGGGACCATGGTGGTACTGTCCATTGGCAATGTGCATGCCAAGGAAGTCAATCTCAGATTGACCAACTGAACTCTTATTATCAGAAATCATGATACCATAGTTAAGAACAATATCATGAAAGGCCTGGAGGAGGTGAGAATGGGACTGCTTTTCAGGAGAAAACAGAAGGATATCATCAATGTATATAAGGGCTGAATGGAGCAAAAGATGAAAGATCCGGGTTACGGCCTTCTGAAAAAGGGAAGGGGCTGTTTTGAGCTCCAAGGGAAGGACCTTCCATTGGTAATGAGCATTGGGGAGATAGAAGGCAGTCTTAAGACGGTCATCATGATGGATGCCAATTTGCCAGAAGGCACCTTTGAGATCAAACTTGGAGAAGATGGTAGCACCAAGAAGCTGAGAGAACAGAGTGGAGATATTGGGGACTGGAAACTTGTCATCTCTAAGGAAGAGATTTAGTGGCTTGTAGTCGATCACTAGTCTTTTCTTTCCACGTGTCAATTCTGATCTTTTTTCAACATAAAAGGCATGGCAGGCCCATTGAGATGAAGTGGGCTCAAGTAAGCCCTGGCTGAGCAGTTCTTCGCATTCAGCAGAGGCTAACTGGAGATCAGAAGGAGACATGCCTATGTGGGTGGCCTTAGTAGGATTGACATCTTCGTTGAGCTTGAAAGGAAGGTGGATGAAGAAGTCGAAATTCTTCAACAGAGGAGAAGGGTGGCGAAACTCAGCATGACTATTAGTGTAGAACTGGAGGAGCTTCTGTTGAATATCCTGAAAAGGGGGCTGGAGAGCAGATAGTGGAAAAACTTTGTGGACAGGGGAGAAGGGTTTAAAATCTCGTTTGTAACGAACACCAGATGGGAGAATGCGGAGAGAGTTGCATTGGCAGTAGACATCCCAGCCTATGAGGATATCTTTGTCTGGTAATGGTGTACCGAGGACTTGGGCCCAGACGGTGTAGGACGGGAAGAACTTAATACCAACCTTAGATTTGGAGATGAGATTGGTAGTAAAAATCTTGCCATCAGCAGCCTTGAAGTATCGGGTATGTGGTTTCCAACTGTCAAGAGGAAGTACGGCAGGGTTCATCATCGTGGTGTGAGAACTAGTGTCAAAATAAGCGATGACATCAATGGGCTTAGCATATTTGTCGGACAGAATCTGGATGGGAACCTGAGGACCTAAGGAGGATTCGGTAGAGGCTGCTTGATAGGAACTGTATGTTGGGCTGAACTCTTGGTCAGAAGAGTCATAGTCAGAGCTGTCGGAGAGATGAAGGACAAAAATTGTACTCTGATCAGCAACTTCTTGTTCAGAGAAGATGGACTCAACATCAGCATTAGAGGGAATATTATCAGCAATGGAAGTTAGCTGATGAACAAGCTTAGCTGACTTAGCTTTCTTGTTTGGGCATTGTCTGGCATAATGGCCTAGCTGGCCACAAACAAAACACTTGGAGGACTTGTTCTGATCTCGAGAGGACTTTCGTTTGAAGTATTTAAACTTCTTTGTCTTTGATTTTGAATATTTGCCAGAGCGGGAGTTGAAAGGGCGGTGGTGATGTTTCTTTTTGGACTTGCAAAAGCATTAATCTTTGTCTTTACATTTGATATGAAGAGAGGGTTTTTTGCACTGGCTTTCATATTTCTTTCCTTCTCGAAGCATTTTGGAGAAGATCTTCTGGGTGGAGCATAGTTTGTCGAGAGCGCCAAGTGTGAACATATGTATTTCTCCCAAAGTGATATCATTAAAAGGTCGACCAGACGTATCAATACGACGCTGGAGCTCTTCTTGGAGTTCGGTGGGGAGAGAGTTGACATACACATGTTTGAGACTTTGGTCATTAATACCACCAAGGATGTGGTATCGGCCGAACATACGTTTGTAGTGATATTCGACATCATTTTTCTTTAATGAACAACAACGCATGTCAAAGAACTCTTGGCGAGCCTGTTTGTAATATTGGTCGGGATCACCAAGAAACTCGCGGAAGAGAATTCCCATGGCATGGGCGATGGATTGAGCTCGAACAAACTGAAGTTGCCTATATTCGCCCAAGGCTTGGTACCAATCACGGAGAGAGCCAGTAAAACGAGAAACAAATTCTTGTAGGATAGCTTCGAGGGTTTGTTCGGACTTGACCATTTTTAAATCGAGCCAAACGCTCATCTCAGAGAGTTTCTTTCTCCACGTGTCAGGAGAAAAGTCTTCAAATTGGAACCAAGGGCCATTGGTAGGTCTGGACTTTGGGGCCTGGGTAGGTGGAGCCGGAGGAACATCAGGTGGTTCTTCGACAATAGGAGTAGGACCTGTAGGACCAGTAGAACTGTCACTAGGAGAATCGTAAGTGCGGTCTGAAGGTTCTGCTCTGGAAGCCATAAAGGCCTGGGTAGGATCTGGTACATCCGGGGAAGAAGACAAATGGAACGGAGATCCTGTGGAGGAATGAGACCTTGAAGAGGAGACGGAAATAGAGTCTGAAGCCACCGTGGTGGAAGGGGAAGACCGAGGAGAGGCATAGAATGCTGGCTTATAATGAGTAGGGCATTTATCTTTACGGGAACGGGAACTGGAAGCTGTAGAGGAGTAAGGCTTAGGCTTGGAGGCGTCTTTCAGAAGAGGATATTTCTGAAACAGTTCTCCGGTAGACTTAAAGTAACGCGAATAATCTGGGGATTTGGTAGGCGAATGAGGAGGAGATGCCGAAAACCCATGGAATGAGAATGAGACATTCTGGGCTGATAAGGAGGCAGCTTAGAATAGGCCTGATCTTTCTGCAATTGTTCAAGCTGGGCTCTGAGTTGTCTAATCTCTCTTTCTTTCTTATCAAACTTGGAACCATGGTACCCAAGATTGATATTGTAATGGAGATCCGCATCCAGCTTAGCAATTCGGGATTGGAGATCAGAGAACATCCCCCGAAAGGTAGAGTCTATGCTGTGGAGTCGGTTTTCATGTTAGGAAACATGATGAGAGACTCGGTCAATTTTCTGATCAATAGAACTCAGGACTCGGTTCTGGACTTTGGCATTATGGGATTGCCAGTTGAGAACCTGTTCAGCATGAGAATGATGCTTAACAGAACCATCAGGCAAGACCTCGGTGGTTTGAACATAAGGTCTGGAGAACCACTTCTTCTCAGGATTAGAAGTGGGTTCCAAAGAAGGAAAATCTTGGTCATAACTGGAAGCCATGAAACACTGGATTGGTTAGGAAACATGACTAGGTAAAAGGCCTTCAGTGTAGAGAATCTGTAAAGCTCGATCATAAATGGGAAAAGGTGGTGCAGAGACAGGTAATAAACCTATCCAGGGACTGTTTGGGTCGTCTGGAGAGTGGGGCCGACGGTGGTCGGAAGAGCATGTGGACTGAGAAATCCGTCGTGAAGAACAGTTACATGGGCAATCTGGGTCACATAAGGAGGGATCAACATCCCAGATAAAGTGACCGTTGATCTTGTATGTGTAGATTGCAGAACCATCAGCTTCAAAGCTGTGGATTGGTATTTCATCTTCAAAAGTGAGAGGACGGATCATTAAGGACTGGAATATAGGAGCCTCTAGAGGAGCACTGGGTGGAGCAAGATCAGAAGGTACAGCTTCCGAAGGAGAGGCTGAAACGGATGTAAGAGGCTTATAAATCGTCTTAACAGTGCCATCTGGTTGTCTGGTGTATGTAGTGTCAGAGGCGATGCCATGATTGGTATTTTGGAAAGCCTTTTCATAGTTGGTGATCCAAGACAATGGCATAATCTCAAGAAGCTGGTCTCTGGGCAATTGCTTAGGAATCTGGAGGATT
Organism: Dipteronia sinensis; assembly: GCA_033220585.1. NCBI lineage: Eukaryota > Viridiplantae > Streptophyta > Magnoliopsida > Sapindales > Sapindaceae > Dipteronia > Dipteronia sinensis. The sequence goes on along the minus strand of CM065645.1, from coordinate 27,160,050 downwards.
GTGGGGACTTCATCTTCTCTTTCAACTTTGATGAAGATGGTGTCACCGGAATGGCCAGGAATGGGGAGATCCAGAGCATGGTCTTGGAGACGATAAGTGATCTGGTGATGAAGAGTAGCCATGTAAGAGTCTGGGAGCATTTTGATGTCCCATCAGCTGAAGTTGTATCTTGAGGTAGTTATGGAGATTGGCATCTCGAAGAGGGATATTGAAATTGGGGTAGTATGTCAGAGAGATGCTTCCTGCATGAATAGTGGAAAGGCAGGTACCAATAACAGCTTGCTCGTAGTCTTGAAAGACTGTATTAAGCAAGGCTAGTCTGGCTGTAACCGGTAACCCTTTTCTACCATGAAGGGTTATGATGATTCGAACAGCTCCGACATGAAGGTGAGAATAACCTTCTCGGATCCATTGATCGATCAGGGGCTGACCAATTTCTAGGTCAACATATTGCTCAGCAGAAGAGGCTGGGATCAAACAATTATCAAGTGCAAAGGACTGCACATATTCTTTAACAGGGGGTCTCCTTTGTTGTACGAGATGAGAAATTCGTCTGGTAATAGACTTATTTCGTTTGAAAATATTGTAAGGATTGAGAAGAGGTAAAGCAGTTTCAGAGATTTGAGCGGAATCAGGGATGTGTGTGTATTCAACAAGGTTTTGTATTTTGTTGGACTGGGTACGTCGAACAGAAAGAGGTAAGGAAACAAAAGAAGAGAGTCTATTAGGAGTAATCTCAGTAGATGATGATGAACTCATATTGGAAATGAGTCTTCCTCTTATATTGACTCTATAGGACTTCTAACAGCCTAACTCTTATGCATAATATATTATTATTTTATATTATATATGTTAATATATATTATTATATATATTATATATAATATATATGTATTATATAATATATTAATATATATATATATATACATTATTATATATTATTGTTATTATATATTATTTAATTCATATTATTTATATATTAATATATATCTATATATCTATATATCTATATATTATTTATATATCAATATATATATATATAATATTATTATAATATATATACATATATTCCATTTAATTTATATTAATTATTTAAAAAAAAATTTAAGGTGGGTCCCAATGGGAATCAGATGGAGGGTAATATAAAACCCACCTGTTGGGGTGGGTTTCACATTACCACCCTGAAGGGTAATGTGATTCCCATGGTAATCACTTTCCGGGGAATCGAAAAACGCAAACCTACTACCAAACATGAGAATGCTATCAGATTTTCATTCTCATACAAAGATTACCTCATACCAAACGGCCCCTTAATAACTCATGTATTAAAGACACCAAAGTAAATGAGCTTCCAAAAATGCATTTACTTTACATATATATTTTATTTATTTCTCAATTTTTCAAAAAAAAATTTCATCGGCTTGACCTCTAACGGAGGTTGAACATACCTCCATTGGAGGTCGATTATGAAGAAAATGAAAAAGATAATAAAAAAAATGAAATTTTCTGAGTGAAATTTTTTGAGACTTTTCAAGTAATTTATTAGATTTTTCAAGTATTTTTCAAACATTCTGGGCAAAAAATGAAATTTCTGAGTGAAAATATAGCTCAAGCGTGTGTCTAAACAACCCGTTTGGGGGGGGGGGGGGGGGGGGGGGTTAATTACCAACTTTTCTTGATTAGTCAATACTAAAAATTTACACCATAAACAAACATACAAAATCAAGTATAAAATGCAGAAATTAAATGACACTTGATTTTTACGTGGAAAACCTTTAATAAGGGAAAAACCACGGGCTAACCACTTAGCCACTTAGCCACTTAGCCACTCTGCCACTCTGCCACTCTGATCTTCAAATCCACTATTGTAATAATGTTTACAACATAGATTGACATCTAGTCACACCATTCTCGGTCACTAACCCACCACTCCTACCCAACGGGCCTTTATAATGAGTTATTGATCACTTTGCTTGCTAACCACACCTTGGTTGCAAGACTTCACTTGCTTGTGCATTACACATCGTAGTCACAAGACTCAACTCTCAAGAAGAGATTAACAACCTATGTGAATATATGAATATTCAAAATGCAATTAATGCTAGGAAACATTAAATGCTTATCTAGGGATTATGTGATGGCAATAAAAGCAATTATAGATATCAATGTCTATATGAATGCTCATAAAGACCTAACTAGATATAGATATGCAAGTATAAAATCTAGTCATTAAATAAAGCCATATCAACACAAGTTGTCACACAAAATGGCAAAGACAATAAATATGCAATCAATAAGTCCTAATCAACAATGTCAAAATGCAAAGCATATAAGACTTAGCTAGATGGCTAATATATCTTAAATGCTAGCTATCACAAATAAACCCAACAATCAACATAAAAATCTCAACTTGCAATTAAAAAACTAATCTTGATGCAAAGAAGTCATAAATGAGATTTCTTGTTAAGCAAGAACACTAGAATGAGTGAGGGTGATGTTCTACTTACCAAGTCATATATGTTGATGAAGACCCATGCAAGAACACATCCTAGATGAAGCTAGATGATGTTTGATTCATGAATGAATGATGGGTTTGGGTTTGGGTTTGGAGAGTTAAAGGACAACTCTTGGAGCTTCTCTCTCTTAGAAAACACTTACTCTCTTTAAAATTCAATTATGAAGCTCTAAAAACGAAATGGGAGAGAAAAGAACATATATATAGAAACCCTAAATGAAACTACGTCGTTTTGAAAAGTTTACAGAAAAGACAAGGAAAACAAGACCTAGTGCAAGGGTCCACTGCGCGGGTAGGCACCCGCGCACTAATCCACACACATGGGCTTTGATAGTTCGTGACCAGCGAAACACCAGCGAACCGGGGATCAACATGCACTAGGGCTAACCACGCTGGTCTAGTATGGGGGGTAGTGACCTGTGCATTGACCAGCGCACATGGACTTCTCTGGTTTAAGACCAGTGAACAAACCAGCGAACCGGGGTCTAAAAACCACACCAGGACAACTGCGCTGGTGGCTGCGCCGATAGCTACCCAGGCACATGGACCCGCGCACATGGCCTATCAACGCGCAAAAACAAGCACATCGAGACGAGCGAGCGAGGACGCAACAACCACACTTAAGTCTCGAAATGAAGTGCAAGTGATTAAAGGAATGCACACAAGAGAAACAAGGAATAAATGCATGAGTAGTGAGTGTGTGTGTGCAACTAAATCTCTTCAAGAAAGTCAAGTCGAGTGATATACCTTCTTGAAGCACTTTGGGATGACCGGAAACATGTTAATCACAAACACCTAAGCTACCAGTTACATAACAATCCCAATGTGGTTTGTCATGAAATAAGCCAATCAAAAATAAAGGTCCTTACAATCTCCCCTTTTGGCTATTTCATAACAAAACAACCACTCACAAAAAGAAAAACAAAGCTATTGGTCAATAAGTAATTCTACGTTACAAAAAGAGATATCTAAGAAACTAAGTCTTCAAGGTCTTCGATCTCTTCGTAGATCATCATACCTACACACAATAGCAAGAAAGCACTTTCCAAGAACAAGTGCATGTGAGGTGAACAAACATAAAAAGCATTTGCACTAAAAAAAAAAGCAATACAAAATAATGCATGTGCAATGCTCCCCATAAAAGGTTACTCTCTCACAAGACTTCTCCCCAAAGCATACAAATACTCCCTTTATATCTCTCAAGACTTCTCTCCCCCCCCCCCCCCCCCCCCCCCCCCCCCCCCTTTTGTCATGAGATAGGCAAATGAGCTCCATCTATCGGGTTGCTTTAGCAAAGAGAGCTATTAGCACAAATACGATGCATAATCATATACACAAATTTATGCAACTTAAGTAATTGAGAGAGATTCAAAGAGTTTTATTTAACAAAAAAAAAGTGTGAAATTGTTGCTTTGCATGCAAGACATATAACATTCAAGTTCAAGCAATGGTATTTGGCAAAGCAAACATCAAAATGGTTTCCAAAAGAATTCAAACCAATTTGTACCCTTTTGTCATAAGCAAACAAAATATAGTTTTTCAAAAGATATTTACGAGTTAAGAGCAACTATATCAATCCTTAAAGGGAAACCAAGATATTAGATCAAGAGATCCTATTAGATTTTTCCAGATAAATATCCGTATGATAGTAGTCTTGGTTAACCATTAAGAAGAGAGAGATGACTAATTTGGATATGAAATACTTATTAATTGAATGGATGTAAGATCCTTGTTGATTTTAGTCTTCTCATTTGCTTTCACACATATTTTGCATATAAGCAATAAAAAAACATTTCATGCATATCATTTTAAGCATGTCATAAAAATGAAGTTCACATGTCATGGAGATAAATTATAGGTCATTCAAATGTACTTCCCAATCAAATCTCCTAGTCCAAAAATGCATTGTTGAACCAAAATATGACATGGTTTACAAAAAAAGCAATGGTACACACTGAAAATACACTCTTAAACGTGTGTCTACAACCTAGAGGGGGGGTGAATGAGTTGTTAATCGATTATTACCAACTTTTTCGATTAGTCAATATTAAACAAATAACCCAATTAAATCAAACATACAAAATCAAGTGTAAAGTGCGGAATAATAAATAACACTTGATTTTTACGTGGAAACCCTTAAACAAAGGGAAAAACTACGGGCTATCCTTCTAGCCACACACGATCCGCAAATCCACTAAATGAGTAAAAAGTTACACCCTTAAGTGATACTCGAACTCTCACTCTAGATAACCTCAGGCTATGGACACTACCACTCGCCACTCTTGATTCAATCCCTAGTGATATCCACTGATACACTACTCTTGGCCTGAGCACCTCCTACTCTACCCGCAGGCCTTTTACAATAGATTATAGACCGATGCTTGCCAACCACAACTTGGTTGCAAGACTTCAATGCTTGTGCAACTTCACCCCGAAGCCACAAGACTTTGACTCAATGAAGAGTATAAAAGTCTAAGTGTATATATGACAATATACTCAATACAATAATGTGCAAGACTAAACACAAAATGCTTAACTAGATGTTATAATGCAATTGAACACCCTAGTTATCAAACAATGCCTACATGTATACACATGAGGTCTCAATTAGTTGTAGAGAAATTCTAACAACCTAATTGTCAAATATATTCACATAAACATTCATGAACTTGACTAGATGCACAAAGCCAACCTAATCATCAATTAAACACACGTAAATATTTATGGATTAGCTATTTAGGCATATATGACCTAATAATGCAAGCTATCACAAACAAACCCAATCATGTTATAAAGACTCATAAATATATGCAATAAGTAGAGTCTAGGTATTTAATCAAGCAATAAATACCTAATTTAGAGTAAGAAAAACAATAAATGATATTCAAAGAAGTTCTTGCTTACCTAGTCATGAAACAATGAAGACCCATGCTTAAATGATGTTGAATGATGCAAGATGGAGATGGGTTTTGGGTTTGGAGAGTCAAAAATGCTTTCTTGAAGCTTTCTCTCTCTAGGAGCTCTAACCTCTCTCTAAAAATGATTTTCTGAGCTCTTGGTCGGCCAAGAAGAGAAGAGGGAGAAAATATATGAAGCCCTAGTTAAAACTACATCGTTTTGAACTTGGGAAACTGAATCCCGTCAAAACCGCTTGCTAGACCGCAGCTTAGGTAAGTGTCCAGACCGCGGCTTAGGTAAGTGTCCAGACCGCGGTACATACAGCAGTGCACCGTCTGGACAACACCGCGGTTGGGACCGCTATGCGTGCAAGTGCACAGGTCGCGGTCCACGTCACGCATGACGCACTGGAGAATACCGCTCCGTGAGCCGCGGTGCAAGCAGAGCCTGCCGAGCGGTCTAGGCCGCGCTAAAGGGAAAAATCCCTTTTTAACACTCAAGAAAAAAGTCTATCTTACATGAATGTTGTGCAAGTGTGAAGTGAGTGAGATGCACACCATGAAGCACAATTAACATGTCAAACATGTTATCAAATGAGATACAGTACAAGATATGATATCTAATGCAAGCTAGTGAGTGTTTTTGAAAAAGATGCACACTTATATAAACAATAGAGAACACAAATGCAAGATAAACAAAACATGCATGAAGTGTGTTTGTGCATCTAAACTCTTCAAGAGACAAAGTCAAGTGAGTATACCTTTTGCTCTTGAAGTCATGGAGATGTTTGGAAGCTTGCCAACACGGACCTAAGCTACCCATTACACAATCATCCCCAATGTGGTGTGGTTTGTCATGAAATAAGCCAATCATAAAATCGAGGTCCTTACACACACTTATTAAAAAAAAATACCATATAAGCATATATGTGTAACCAAGAATCTTAACCAATTATCAAAAGAACATAAAATAAATTAACTTTTTGCACATAGCAAGTCATGCAAGTTCGCTCTCTTTGCTTGAGCTCCCCAAATGTGGTCAATTCCAACCAAGTCAATGGGAGGCATGAGCCCCTATAGACCTACCAAGTCCAATGGACCTAGTTGTATCTACGGAAGTCATATGGGCACTAAGGCAAGCTGGTTCATTCTTTCTAATCCACCTAGGTTCCACTTTAAAATTTTTAGTGGTCATAGATATGCTTTTAAATTCCCTAGGTTAATGTAAACTTGCCCTATTTTTCAACCGTTTTTCTTTCATACTCTCTAACCTATATCTCTTAATGTATTTAAAGCAATTTGGTCTTAAATGACCAATCATACCACAAAAATGACAAGTAGGTACAAATGAAGAATTTATACCATTTCATTGAGGTCTCATCGAGGCAACACCATGTTGATGAGGTTGTCTTTTGATAACATTGTAAAATACACCTTTTGAGGACCTCATTTCCTATCGGTTGCTTTCGTTTTCGAGCGTATTTTTGTATATAATGTGTTTTGTGAGCCTTGTGTAGGTTATATCCCTTAAAATAAGGTGTTGAGCTTAATTGAAGAGTTTTGGAGTTAGAAGGGCTGAAATTGGAAATCTTCGTACAGTACACTCAACTTTTGGGGACCATATCTCCCTTCTTCAGATCGAACTACGTTGCCCATTACCTATATTCAGAAATCCTTGGATATCTACCTTCCAACGATTTTTACAGATCACAATTCCGGGTTTGCTAGAGGAAGTTATGGCTGTTTTTGTAACGGTGCGCGCAGCAGATAACTGTCCTGCGAAATCACCCTAGAAATTACCTGCAAAAATTGAGGCAGTAGGTTCCGCGGGAAGACCAGACACACCCACCTGCAGACGGACCTATTTTCAGCCACTTTTGAAGGGGAAACTTATCCTTTCACACCACATTTCATACCCTAACTTTCATACTCTTTAAACACTCCATTTTCTCCCATTTTCCATGATGCTAGCCAACTCACTCTCCATATCCCACCAATCACATTCCTTCTTGACTTTTCCTACACCACACATTCATTCTTTTCATTCTTTTCTTTTTCTCTCCTCTCCAATTCTCAGAATTCATTCTCTCATTCTCTTCTCTCAACCGACACCCTTCTTACCATTCTCTAATCTCTTTCATCTTCATCTTCTTCACAAAAATAAGGAGAGAAACTAGCTCCCATGGAGGATTTTCCTCCATGGGAACTCACCATACACCTCCACCACCTCATTTTAGACATCTTCCACCATCTTAGAGTAGATTGCAAGGAGTAAAGAGTGGTCTTTGGACCAATTTTGAGCTTGGAAGCAAAGAGCATCTTTGGAGTTGTTTTCCTTCAAGGGTTGTATCTCTTTTTACTATGTATATCTTGTTTTCTTTGATGTAATCACCAATTTGGGAATTTTGTAAACCAACACTTATGAAATATATGTATTGATTATTCTTAAATTCGTTTTAGTTTTGTTCTACTATTTGATTATGCATGATTAAACTCTTATTGTGATATCCATATGTGTGGAGAGTCTAAATTGATATGTGTCCATGAATGGGATTAGGAGTAGTGTAATTTAATTTAGGAGTAGTGTAATTTAGCTTTCCATGATTGTTGATTAATTAATGGATGACTCAAAATACCATGTGTTAACAGTTTTTTCTGGCAAGGGACCAAAAGAGAATTTTCCAACAAGAATCTATCTAGGAAAGATCATCCTGATATTCAAGATAACCATTGAGATTGATACCACTACCTAGACAGAGCCGATACTTGATAAGGTCAGGACCTCGACTACTTATCTATCTAGATAGGATATCATCCCCGAAAGTATGTATCTCGCCCTACTAAAGCTCCTGATACCAGCTCAAGACTTGCACGAGGATAGCTCGCACGCCCAGCACCCCGCAAGCATCTCGGCGTCGATCAAGGTATCAGGTACCTCCATACCTACCTCAGTGCTACCTCGATATCCACCTTGATGTTACCTCGACTCCCGCCTGATACTCAGTATGATCATCCGGAGCTCCTCCAAGCAAGTACCTTACCTCACAGTCAATACGATAGGGAACATGAAGACACGAGCACCATTCCAGCAGGAAGTAGAACAAGTTCATCCGAATGGGGTGTCAGCACTACCCTCCATCAGAACTCACGATCAGAATCTCCCTCCAAGCTCTATGAAGAAGGAAAGTTGACTCCATCGCCATCAAGCTCCACTGAATAAAGAAAGTTGACTCCATCGCCAAAATAAAGCGCCATCAATGACCCTATAGTCGATCGAATCATAATCTGAATTCGCCATTGATTAACGAGATCTAATTCTGCACCTTCAGCTCCACGCAAATGCTTTTCAACGCTTAAAATAGGACTCTCTATAATCTTCATTAAAAATGACCGGATTTTGAGGAGATTCGGGGAGTACTATATATACGATATTGAAGGGTAAAGCAAAAGAGAATTTTTGGAGTATTCTTGATTGCCATAACCAGAGAAACCCTGGGTGAATTATCTGGGAGATTCCCTGAAGCCAGTGAGAGTCCATTGACAATCACTGGAGGAAAAATATCCACTTATCGACACATACGTTTTCTCCATCTCCATCCTGTGTAAAAGAGTGAAAAAGAGTGAGAGATATGTACGTATTCATATTGTAAACCTATGGGAGTAGTTGATTAAATAAAACAGTGTTCATTTCACATCTCCCGGTCCCTTTGTATCCTTTATCTATTCTTTGGTCAGTCGACCTCGATCATACAAAAGAGGGACCCCGGTACCGAAGGTACCTACCTCGCTGCTGCTACTGGTAGTGGGTGAGGGTGTTAACTGAGATTTTCACCCCGAATGAATTTTCCATTAACACCATGTTTGAATGATTAGAGAAATTGAGTTTTAGCTCTAGAGAGTGGGAGAAGCTAGGTTGATGCATGTTCATGCTAAATTAGGCTCGGTTCAATATTCTTGTTCTTAATGGGTCTTTTTATTAAGGCACAATTGCTCACCCATGGCTTGGGTTGGGTATTGAATTGATTTTGGTGAATTCCTTAATCAAGAGAATGAACCCTTGACTAAAATTGAATGGTCTTAATGAATAATAATCAACTTATTGCATATTGTTTTTCGGTAAACTTGTTTTCCATTTTGTACCATTCTAGGGAGATTGATAAAACCTAATCCTTTTTTAGACAAACTGAATTCCTCTTGTGCTCGTGTAGTTATAAGGGCATTTTGTATGCTTAATGCTTTCAGTCAGTTAGCCACCTTGTGAATGATATTTAGGCCATGTGTTATAAATCGTGTGGTTCACATTAACATGCTCAGCGTGGTATCCTCTACATTTGACCAAAAAGTTGAGAGATCACTAGGCTTACGTGTAGAGCTTGTGTGTGTCTCCCATAGTCCTTAATGGATTCATGAGTACTTTGTATGTGTGGATGCAATCTCTATGCGCTCAAGATAGGGTAGAGATTAATTAAGGGGACACGAGCATATAACATACGTGTTGTATGGGTATCTCGTATTCTCAATGCTTTGACTTGGTTGCCATCTCGTATTTGGTTAGTCTCTTGGATGAATTATTGTCTGTAGTATGGCCCATGCGGTTGCGCATTACATGCCCAACTAAATGTCTTGTGTATATGGTTAGAAAGTGAGAGTATCACTAGGCTGACGTACATGGCATTTTTGTGTGTTCCATGGCACTTAATAAATCCATGTTTTGTGTGGATGTGATCTCTAAGACATCCAGAGAGATTAGATATCAATTAATGGGACACAAGCCTATGATATACTTACACATTTGAAGGACTAAGTCAGTCTAGTGCTCAATTAGGAGGATTGTTACGGTTGAGTCATTTCCTTAGTGTAATCACACATTTCATGCATCTCTCCATTCCACCCTATCCATGTAAATATTATATTTATGTAATTTATTTATTTATATTATCATTTACTTTTTTTGCAACACATGAGTCCGCTCGGCATGTTGTAGTAATATCTAGAACTAGAGACGGCTGACGAATCCCACCTCCCCGTGGAACGATACTATCGCTTGCGGCTTTACTAGTTTTCATAACTATATAGCACATTACGTAGGACTTTTTATAAATATCTTTTTGGGATCTGTAATTCCCTAACGACAGAATAACAGGTATCATCTTTGATGATGCATCGGTTGACTTCTCCTTGGAGTTTGAGCTGATTGGTGGCATCTTTGTGGTCTAGCTTCTTGTGGTGGTTGAGCCGGTTGATCTTGCCTTCTTGGTTGGTCATGCCTCAGTTAAGGTTATTTCTTATGGTTACCTTCTTTCTTGATAATTGGCTTGTTGAAGGAGGTGGTAGACTTCTCAAGAACTTGCTATTTCTTCTTGAATTGCATAGGCTTTGATTGAGTTGCCAATGCTTGTGTGGACTTTCCTTGAGTTAAGGGTTGCTTGGATGAAGCTTTAAACTTGCCTTGAGCTTGAGGTTGCTTGATCTTGGCCTTCTTCAATTCTTCAAGGCACTTTATCTTTCTATCCTTGACAATCTTCAAGGTAATGTCTTTGTTGGGAAACTCATCATTCATTGCCTTCATCCGTTGGTGGCAATCTTCAAGCTCATTCTCATAATTAGACACATCAATCTTATCCGTCTTCAATGAGTCATCAATGGAGGTCTCTATCTCTATGGTCTTCAATTTGGAGATAAGAATGAAGATGTCTTCCATTTGCTCATCCATGATCTTTTTGTACAAATGAAGTTGATTTTAAGAATTTTGCTTGTTTTCTTCAAGAGTACGGATCTTTTCCTCCGAGGAAATCTTCCACATTCTCAAAATCTCATTCTCCTTGGAGAGATCTTCATTTTTCATTAAGAACTTGAGAAAGATCACATCACTTTGCTTCTCATTAATTAAGACAACTTCCTTGTCAAGGCCTTTGCCTTGGTCATTTGTTGCCACACCATCACCTCCCTCTTCTTTAGGATCAATATTCATGGCCTTGTTGCCTTCTTCACCTTCCACATAAGAAGCCCCAAAAGCTATGAAGTTAGGCACATGCTCTTCACTTTTGGAAGAGTTTTCTTCACCCTTCTTGAACAAGGTCTTCTTATTACCTCCTTCACTTTGGAGTTCATTCCCTTTTGTGAGATTTCATAAATCTCCTAAATCTCTCAACCATGAGAGTCATCTCATCATCATAGTCACTTTCTTCCCTTTCAACTTTGGAGGTCATCAAGGCAATACCCACTATAAGTGTTTCACTCTTCCATATGGTGTTTGGTGAAATGAATGCAAATGAATGAAATGAACAAAATGCACATAAATGCGAGACACACAAAAATGGCAAGGATCTCCTAAGTATGTCTAGGAACCAGTTCTGATACCAATTGAAAATACAACTCAAGCATGTGTAAACAACTTAGATGGGGGTGAATATGTTTTAATCAAGTTAATTACCAACTTTTCTTGATTAGTCAATATTAAAAATTTACACTATAAACAAACATACAAAATCAAGTATAAAATGCAGAAATTAAATGACACTTGATTTTTACGAGGAAAACCTTCAATAAGGGAAAAACCACGGGCTAACCGCTTAGCCACTCTGATTCTCAAATCCACTATTGTAATAATGTTTACAACATAGATTGACATCTAGTCACACCATTCTCGGTCACTAACCCACCACTCCTACCCAACGGGCCTTTATAATGAATTCTTGATAACTTTGCTTGCCAACCACACCTTGGTTGCAAGACTTCACTTGCTTGTGCACTACACTTTATAGTCACAAGACTTAACTCTCAAGAAGAGATTAACAACCTATGTGAAAATATGAATATTAAAATGTAATTAATGCTAGGCAACACTACATGCTTATCTAGGGATTATGTGGTGGCAATAAAAGCAATCATAGATATCAATGTCTATATGAATGCTCATAAAGACCTAACTAGATATAGATATGCAAGTATTAAAATCTAGTCATTAAATAAAGCCTTATCAACACAAGTTGTCACACAAAATGGCAAGGACAATAAATATGTAATCAACAAATGCAATCAATAAGTCCTAATCAACAATGTTTAATTGCAAAACATATAAGACTTAGCTAGAGGGCAAATATGTCCTAAATGCTAACTATCACAAACAAATCCAACAATCAACATAAAAATCTTAACTTGCAATTAAAAAACTAATCTTGATGCAACCAAGTCATAAATGATATTTCTTGTTAAGCAAGAACACTAGAATGAGTGAGAGTGGTGTTCTACTTACCAATTCATCTATGTTGATGAAGACCCATGTAAGAACACATCTTAGATGAAGCTAGATGATGTTTGATTCATGAATGAATGATATGTTTGGGTTTGGAGAGTTAAAGGACAACTCTTGGAGCTTCTCTCTCTATTAGAAAACACTTTCTCTCTCTAAAAATCAATTCTAAAGCTCTAAAAAAGAAATGAGAGAGAAGAGAACATATATATAGAAACCCTAAATGAAACTATGTCGTTTTGGACAGTTTGTAGAAAATACAAGGCAAACAAGACGTAGTGCGTGGGTCCACTGCGCGGGTAGGCACCCGCGCATTAACCCGCGCACATGTGCTTTGTTAGTTCGTGACCAGCGAACACACCAGCGAACCGAGGATCAAAATGCACCAGGGCCAACCATTCTGGTCTATTGCGTGGGTAGTGACCCGCGCATAGGGACTTTGCTGGTTTAAGACCAGTGAACAGACCAACGAACAGACCAACTGCGCTGGTAGCTGCGCGGGTAGCTACCTCCGCACACAGCATATCAACGCGCAAAAACAAGCACATCGAGATGTGCCAGCGCTGACGCAACAACCACACTTAAGTCTAGAAATGAAGTGCAAGTAATTGAAGGAATGCACATAAAAGAAACAAGGAATAAATGCATGAGTAGTGAGTGTTTGTGTGTGCAACTAAATCTCTTTAAGAAACTCAAGTCGAGTGATATATTTTCTTGAAGCACTTTGGGATGACCGGAAGCATGTCAATCACAAACACCTAAGCTTCCCGTTACATAACAATCCCAATGTGGTTTGTCATTGAATAAGCCAATAAAAAATAGAGGTCCTTACACCGAGACTTTTGATCGTTTCCGAGACTTTTGGTCATTTCCGAGACTTTTTAGTAATTTCTTAGACTTTTGGTAATTTCTGAGATTTTCTGGACAAAAATGAGATTTTTCGAGACTTTTGGATTTGGTCATTTCGAAAATTTCATTTTACTTAGAAAGTCTAGAAAATTACCAAAGGTCTTGAAAATTTCCAACAAGTCTCGGAAATGACCAAAAGTCTCGAAAAATTTCATTTTTGCCTAGGAAGTCTTTGAAATTACCAATAATATATGAAATTACTGGAAAGTCTCGGAATTTACCTGAAAAAGTCTCAGAAATACATAAAAGTATCTAAAATACTTGACAAGTATCGAAAATACTTAAAAAGTCTCGAAAATTACCTGAAAAATCTCGAAAATTATCTGAAAAAACTTTCCAACTTTTTTTTCATCTTCTTCTTAATCGACCTCCAATGAAAGTCGATTTCGACCTCTATTAAAGATCGATTTCAACCTCCAATGGAGGTCGAACTGACCTGTAATGGAGATCTTTTACCTCAATTGGTGGAGGATTTAAAAAAAAAACTAAAATAGTGAAAAAAAAAACTTAAAAAGTCTCGAAAATTACCTGAAAAATCTCGAAAATTATCTGAAAAAATTTTCCAACTTTTTTTTATCTTCTTCTTAATCGACCTCCAATGAAAGTCGATTTCGACCTCTATTAAAGATCGATTTCAACCTCCAATGGAGGTCGAACTGACCTGTAATGGAGATCTTTTACCTCAATTGGTGGACGATTTTGAAAAAAAAAACTAAAATAATGAAGAAGGTTACTCTGGGAGGTATTTTTAGAAGGAACCCATTTTAAGTGCCATTTAAACTTAACTTATTAAATAAATGATAGTCTTAAAATATCACCTCAAAAGGTGCTATATAATTTTCGAACTCATATTATGCCTATCCTTGCGTTTCCATAAGGAAGCTTTTCAATTTTATTAACAAAATGAGTGATATTACTTGAATCCAAAATTTAAACCAAATGATTTAACAAGTGAGTTGTCATTACTATGTTTAAATTATAAAACTAATTGGTCGTCAATTTGTCATTACTACTCATGAGAAGACGTGGTTAATGAATAAACCAATTAACATGTTGATTTTTAAGCTAATTTTTTTGTTGTTGTCTAGTATTAGTCGAAGATAATATATTATTTGTAAATTTTTTATTTATTTATATTATATCCTATTGGTTTGATATTAAAGGACGAGAGAATAGGGACTGACTACTAGTGCTGTCCACGGTTCCGGTTCGGGCAGGTTTCGGTTCGAAACCGGCGGTTTCGGTTCCGTGGACAGCTCGAACCAAAACCGAACCGAAAAATTTCGGTTTTGGGTAGGTTTTTAACCGCCGGTTTATTTCTTTTCAAAAAAATGCCACGTGGCAGCATCTAATTGGTTGGTTTTTTTTTTTATATAATAAAACCGGCGGTTAAACCACCGGTTTTAGCCGATTTTTTGGAGAGGTATAACCGTAACCGAACCGTCGGAAACCGGTTTCCAACCGGTTTTGTAACCGTCGGTTTCAGTTTCAGTTTTTTGAGTCCGGTTTCGAATTTTTAACCGTCGGTTTAACCAAACCGTGGACACCTCTACCGACTACTATGCAGGGGAATAAAAATTCCCAGCACATGCAGGATGCTTGGTTGCCAAATTAAAAAAATCAAGGGAACATGCGGATTGCAACTGGTTGTTCCCTACTTCTTAATAATAAAAACATTAGTAATGAAAAAAAATATATAAAAAAAATATAAAACTTGAAAATTCAAACAAATAATTAAAATTATTTTACAAAATTAAATAATTATATAATTTTTCATATAATATTAAAAATTTGATTTATAACCATTTTTATGATTTTGGTAACCAATTTTACGGTTCTGGTAACCACTTTTACGGCTTTTGTAACTATTTAAAGATTTCTTAAAATTTAACTTGTAACTACTTTCACGACTTTGGTAACCAATTTTACAGTTCTGGTAACCACTTTTACGGCTTTTGTAACTATTTAAAGATTTCTGAAAATTTAACTTGTACTACTTTCACGGCTTCGGTAACCAATTTTACGGCTTTGGTAACGATCTTTGAAAATTTGACTTGTAACCACTTTCATGGCTTTGGTAACCAGATTTACGGCTCTGATAACCACTTTTACGGCTTTGGTAACCATTTAATGATTTTTGAAAATTTGACTTATAACCACTTTCACGGCTTAAGTAACCATCTTCACGGCTCTGGTAACCAATTTTACGGCTTTGGTAACCATTTTACGATTTTTGAATTGTAACAACTTTCACGGCTTTGGTAACCTATTCATGGGCCTGGTAGCCATTTTTACGGATTTGGTAACCATTTTACGATTTTTGAAATTTTGACTTGTAATCACTTTCACTGCTTTGGTAACCATTTTTACGGTTTCGGTAACCATTATTCAATTTTTGAAATTTTAACTTATAACCATTTTCACGTCTTTGGAAACCACATTTACGGGTCTGGTAACCATTTTACGATTTTTTAAATTTTGACTTGTAACCACTTTCACGGCTTTGGTAACCACATTTACGGCTTTAGTAACAATTTTTACGGTTTTGGTAACCATTTTACACTTTTTCAAATTTTGACTTGTAACCATTTTCACGGCTTTAGTAACCAGATTTACGTCTTCGGTAACCAATTTTACATTTTTGGTAACCATTTCACGATTTTTTAAATTTTGATTTGTAACCACTTTCACGACTTTGGTAACCACCTTTATGACTCCGATAACCATTTTTATGGCTTTGGTAACCATTTTACGATTTTTCAAATTTTGACTTGTAACCACTTTCACGGCTTTGGTGACCACCTTTATGGCCCGGATAACCGTATTTACGGCTTTCGTAACCATTTTATGATTTTTAAAATTTTGACTTGTAATCACCTTCACGGCTTTGGTAATCACCTTCACGGCTCTGGTAACCATTTTTACAGCTTGATAACCATTTTACGATTTTTCAAATTTTGACTTGTAACGACTTTCACAGCTATGGTAACAACATTTACGACTCCGATAACCATTTTACGATTTTTGAAATTTTGACTCTTAATAACTTTCACATGTTTGGTAATCATCTTCACGGCTCTGGTAAACATTTTTACGGCTTTAGTAACCATTTTACGATTTTTCAAAATTTGACTTGTAACCAATTTCACGGCTTTGGTAACCATTTTTATGGGTTTTGTAACTATTTTACTATTTTTGAAATTTTAACTTATAACCACTTTCACGGTTTTAATAATCATCTTTACGGCTTTGGTAACCATTTTTCAAATTTTGAAATAATGACTTGTTACCACATTCACGGCTTTAGTAACCACTTTCACGGCTCCGGTAAACATTTTTACGGCTTTGATAACAATTTTTAAAATTTTGAAATATTGACTTGTAACAATTTTTACGGCTTTAATAACGACCTTCATGACTCCGGTAACCATTTTTCAAAATTTAAAATTTTAAGTTGTAACCGTTTTTACGAGTGTAATTATTCAGAGGAAAAATAGAAAAAATAAGAGGTCAAAGATTCCAACACGTTGGAGTCCTTCAGATGTTGATTTTGATAAAAATTTATTCTTTCAAGAATTATTAGTGGGAAGGGGGAGGACTCGAACCCGTAATCTCGTGGTGCATGTGTGAGAGATTTACCATCGGACTAACCTTATCTTGTCTTATAAATTAAGTCGTAAAATAAATACCAATATCAACCTAACCAGAGAAGTCTAAGCATATATAAATATATTTTCGCGTACTGTTGTAGTTAGATGGTTGTACACGGAATTAAGGGGATTCATATTTTCCACCCAGAGCATATGGCAACTGAATTCTAACAACAAACTTGTGATAAAAAAATGTCAACAAAAAGAAACAGTGTGAAATTAAAGTTTATTCTCGTGTGAGAGTTTTAGAGAGTGTTTGAGGCTAGTTTATTTTGAGTTATTGTGCTTCATTGTTCTAGTCTTTGACACACCTAAAGTGGTTCCTAAAATATGTGAGTATGTTGGTTTATCCCGCAAGTGCACGAATCGTTTGACGATCGCATAGCTGTAAGTATAAGTTCATTCCCATGTGGAGGGTTATCATTATTAAGCCAACTCTAACTATAACATTATTAAAAGCAATGTAAATAGAACATGGAAGATGTGATAATGGTATGTGTGAAGTGTAAACATAATACGGAATGTGTGTGAGAGTGAACAAAAATAACCTAAAACTAAAGTAAAAAAGTAACTGGGTGCTTGCCTTTCTAAATTACACTACTCCTAAACTAAGTTAAACTACTCCTAAAGGCAAGACACCCTAATTATGAAAACAAATGTGGCTAGAAGAGATGCAAGATAGTGGTCACGTAAGGTAAATAAATTCATCAAACACACATGCACATCATGTTGATTATACACATTTAAGCATCATTCAATTCATATAAAGGGTTCGTTCTTTTGATTGAGGAATTACCGAAATCAATTAACCACTCTGATGAGCATATTTTATATATATTTATTGCTCCTAAAAAATAGATTTAATAGTCCAATTTTATATTAGTTTTATTTTAAAGTAGATTCATTTTAGTGAAACAGGAACAAAAAAAACAGTCAAGTTTGGAATTGAAGTTAATTTGAGCATTTTACGAGATTAAATTGACTTAGATCAAAAGAAGAATTTCAGATCCAAAAGCTTGTCCAAATCAAGTCCAATTTAAAGGCCCATAAACTAAGTCCAAGTCAAAAGCTCAAGTTAAAGCAAATTCAAAGTGAAGTCCAAGTCCAAAGCAAATAAGAAAAACATAAAAGAGATAAGTTACGTGTACGTGCGCACAATTGCATGGTCTATAGACCACTGCTTGAGTAAATCAAAAAGAGGAAAGCAAGAGGTGTGCGTTTCAAAAGAAAAGAAAAAAGGAAATAAAAGAAAATGAAGGACTTTCCTAATTGCTTTGAAGACCGAGATAGAAGAGGAAAACGAGGTCATATGAAGCAATAAAAAAAAAAAAAACTCTTCTTTGCACCGAATTGGAGGCGATTCGTGAGAGGTGGTGTGGAGAGCTTTGGCCCGTGAAGAAGAATTCTGACTTTGAAGATGGATCTTCAATGCAATTTCCAGGTTTTATTGTTATTTTAATTTTAACGTCTTTCTAATTTTCTTTGTATTAGGGTAGACGATGAAACCATGTGTTATGAAATAATTTCTAGATATTTTTATTAATTATTAAATATTGTTCTTCAATGTTTATGGTTTTCGCTTTTATTGATTTTTAAATATAAAACCCTTTCATCTCTAATATCATGTATTTTTAATAGTTAGGTATATATTTTAATCAATGCTTGGTTTCTTAACGTTAATTATAATTCCTTTGATTTTTTATTTTTTATTTATTTGGATAAATAGAATGCTTAGGAATTGTACTTTAAAGCGAAGGAAAACCAACTTAAGAATTTTGATTTATGTGCTTATTGTTAAATTTATGGGTAGACAATAAATTGATTTTAATTGTCACTCTAATTTGGAGAATTAATAAATTATCAAGAAGTTATGAATTTACATAGTGGTAGATTCCGATACCTTAGTATTTTTTTTAATTAATTGCTTTCGACCTTATTTGCTTTTAGATTAATTTAATTTTAATTTTAATTCATCACATTCGGTTAACTAGGGTAGGATTAGATTCAATTTATATTCGATTAGTTTTTCATAATTCTCGTAGGAATGACCTCGTACTTGCATTAGCTATTCTACAATAGGCTCGTGTGCTTGCGAGTATTTATTTTCAAAATTTAGCACAACACACTCAACCAATGTTATAGAATGAGCAATTGTGTCTTATGGTCAAAGACCCATTAAGCACAATAACATAGAACCGAAACCTATTCTAGCAAGCTTACGGATAAAAAAAGTTTCATCCATTCTTTAGAGCTAGATAGTCAAGATTATGACCGGAATGGTCATCCAAAGGCACAACTCTAACTCACATTCACTCAAATCATTCCAAACATGGTATTTTGAATCATCCATCAACATACATACAAGAATGATATGTTATATTATACTACTCCTAAATTAAGTTAAACTACTCATAATCTCATTCATGAATACACATCAATTTCTAACTGTCAATACACATGCATGTAACTATAAGAGATTAAATCATAAGAATAACAAAGAATAAAGCAAGACCCAAATCAAATCTAGAATACATCATACGTAAGCAGAACAAGTGTATGTTTACAAATATT
Source organism: Dipteronia sinensis (assembly GCA_033220585.1). NCBI lineage: Eukaryota > Viridiplantae > Streptophyta > Magnoliopsida > Sapindales > Sapindaceae > Dipteronia > Dipteronia sinensis. The sequence goes on along the minus strand of CM065645.1, from coordinate 27,140,256 downwards.
CCCAAGTGGGGATTAAACATCAAAGAAAACAAGAAATACAAAGAGAAATGAGTTGTAGAGAAAACCCTTGAAGAAATCTCCTCCAAAGTCTCTCTATTTCCTTATTGCATGCATGACTCGAAATTGGTCATGAGAGCCCTCCTTTCTCCTTGCAATATATTCTAAGATGGGTGAAAAATGAAGTGATGATGGTGGATGGTGATGCTCCCCTGGAGGTTTTCCTCCATGGGAGCTTGAAGCTCCTCTATATTGATTTGGTGAAAGAAGATTGGAAGAATTGTCAAAGAAGAAGGATGATATATGAGAGAAGAGGCCAAAAAGGTGTATTTATAAGCTGGGCAGATTAGGGCACAAAATTGGGTGGAAAAGACCAAGTTGCCCTTGTAATTTCTCATGATTTCAGATCTGACGGTGGTTGTGCTACTTGTTGCCAGCACATGCATCCTGCACTAGTTGGTGTAGCTTCTTGCTCGTATTGGTTGATCTCGCACAAGTCTCTGAAGTTGGGTTCAGGTTCCTCAGTGCAGCGTGTAACCCGCACTGGCCTTGTCATACAGTCTTCTGATCTTTCAGTGCTAACTCTTTGTGCGACTTGTACCCGTACTTTTCCAACCCGTACATTTCTCTAGTCTGCAGTGCCGGTTCCTAGTGAGGCTTGTTGCCCGCACAGAAAGCCCGCACATCCTTCTCATTAAATATTTTCCCCTGTTTGCCCTCCATTATTCACTTTAAGCACAAACACATTTACTCGTATATGGCTAAAACACACGTTATATACACAAAAGCGCTTGAAAATGAGAACAAAAGCTAGGAAAAAGAAGCTCTAAATGTGAACATTTATAGAGCGATCAAACCCTAAACCTAACTTTTGCCAGTCCTAGAGCAAAACTAAAACGAAAAAACAAACAAACAAAAGAAAAAACACAAAAACAAAAACAAACATAAACTAGGCTAGTCCACTTTCGTAGAAAACACGATGGCACTTAGTATGTGCCACAAGCCTTTAAACCCCTAAGTGTCCCTAGTCGGATGAGTTATAGTCTCCTGTAGATTTACCAGTTACGGTACCCATAAACACAACTCTGCAATACAAAGTTGAGATGCCACTTCAAACAAACCAACAAAGACTACATGCATGCTAGAATGTCTATATTAAAGACTAAAAGTATGCCATATAAATCATTAAATCATGCCATGCATGTACGCAGATACTTGGGATGCTTTCGGTTTACAAAACAGTGCGCAAGATAGAATTCACCTCGACTTCTGCTTCTCACAAGAGACAAATCATATTTTCACTATGAACCTAGGTGATAACACTCATTAAACACATACAAAATGAAATTTAGGTACATGGAAATCAAAATGTAATCGCATATGAGTATAATTAGAAAGAAGCTCATATAACTGTAAAAGATTTCATGAACGAAATCAAACATTAAGAACATAGATAGAGCACATGCATAACCTCACTCTTAGGCAACATCACCAAGAGATCCACTAGGTCTTTTCATTGGTTGTAATGAGGCCGTGGGTATAGGCTAAGAAAGAATAGGAAAATTGAAAAAAAAAACCTAGGACCATACCAACGGATTTTGCTGACCATCTACAATGTAATTACGTAATCCCGAAATGAATTTATCAAAAGACTTTGCTGACCATCTGCAATGCAATTACATAGTCCAAAATACATTTCTTTGAGGTTTGCATCTAGGATTCTCTTTTGCTTTCCTTTTCATACTCCTTTTTTTGAGTAGATATTGATTTTTTTTTCTTTTAGTAAGGACCTCTATTTATGATTGGCTTATTTCATAACAAACCAAATTGGAATTATTTGTAATGGGTAGCTTAGGTCTCTAATTGTGATTCTTTATCAACAAGCTTCCAAGATCTTAAAGAGCTTCAAGAGAGGTAGTTCACTTGCTTTTAACCTCTTTGAAGAGATTTAATTGCACACACTCACTAGCTTACATATGATAATTAATCTTGCAAGATAATTATGTTTCTTCTTGTGTGCATTTCACTCACTTCACACTTGCACAACTTTCATACTAGTTAGATGTTTTTTGTTGTGTTAAAAGGGATTTTTCCCTTACCACGGCGTAGACCGCTGGGCATGCTCTTGCACATACCGCGGAACTTGGAGCGGTTTAGTCCAGTGTTGTACCACGGTTTCTTACGCGGTTGATGCTTGGTGTCTCTGACGCGGTCTTCACCACGAAGTTGTCCAGTATGTGTGAGTTGATTAAATGCTATGACTCTATTTATTACATCTGTTTATGAGTTCCTTTATATAATTGGGTTTGTATTGTGATAGCTAGCTTTTAGGACTATTTTACCTTCTAGCCAAGTCTATATGCCTTGCATTACATTGTTGATTAGGACTCATTGATTGCATTCATTAATTGCATATTTATTGTCCTTTCCATGTTGTGTGACAACTTATGTTGATTTGGCTATGTTTGATGACTAGGTTCTAGATTTGCACATCTTTATCTAGTTAGGTCTTTATGAGCATTCATATAGGCATATTGATCTCTAGGATTGTTGTTTGTTGCCATCATTAAATCCCTAGATAAGCATTTAGTGTAGCCTAGCATTACTTGCATGTTTGAATATTTTTACATATTCACATAGGTTGTTTATCTTTTCTTTGAGAGTTAAGTCTTGTGACTACGTGTGTGTAGTGCATAAGCAAATTGGTCTAGAATCACTATAAAAGGCATGCGGGTAGTAGTAGTGGGTCAGTGATTGAGAATGGTGTGACTAGAGGTCAACCTAGGTTGTAAACATCATTGCATATAGTGGATTTGAGGATCGTGTGTGGCTAGATGGATAGCCCGTGAGTTTTGCCAAGTTGTAGGGTTTCTCACGTAAATCAATCAATGTGTTATTTATTGTTTCCGCATTTTGATTTAGTTGATTGATTGCTTGTTTTGCGGGGTAATTTCTAATATTGACTAATAAAGAAAAGTTGGTAATTAACTTAATCAAGAAAAGTTGGTAATTAACTTTATTAAAACCAATCCCCCCCTCTAGGTTGATTTAGACACATGCTTGTGTATTTTCACTTTATATTCGCCATTCATTTCCTTGAATGACTATTACAAATATTCATACATTGAACCTTTACATTCAAGCCATAGTAATTACAATTTATAATTCAACCCAAGAAACTCATTGGTTTCTTCCTAACTAATAATATAGTAATTGTAGGTTCTAGATTTTGGATTGCGTAGCGGAATGGGGTTTTAAAATTTTTTAATACAATCATAAACTAACCCATTTGTATAGTATAAACAAAAACAATAAGAAGGAGATGAAACTATTCCATACCAGCTTTGTAGGCTCATTCTTCTTTCTGATTTGCTTCCTGATTTGAACCACAAGATCTTCCTGGCTATCTCCCTGGATTGGTAATGGCGTGTGAGCATGTCACGGTACTCAAGAACAAGGAGGATGAAGAGAAGAAGAAGGAAAAAAAAATATTTTGTTACTTTTTGGCCGAAAAAACCTAGAACTCTTTCTAGGGTTTGTTTGTTTGTTTTTTCTTTTTCTCTTCTTTGGTTCTATACCCTCAAAAATTGACTCTCAATTCTGAACGTATGTTTTTTTTAAGTTTCCGAAAACATATATCATATATATTTTTAATTAAACTAATTAATCAAATCTTTTAAGATATCTGATATCTTTAAAGATATTAATTAATATTAATTTATTTGATTTGATTTGAATTCAAACTTTTTTAAATTCAAATTTAAATATTTAATTTAATGGAAATAAAATAATCAAATTATCTTATCCTCATTCAAAATTAAATATCAATCAACACCATCCATCTAATGATTAATTACACAATTAAATAATCTAATTATTTAATTAACATAATCATTGATATTCATTAATTAAATAATCTCATTATTCAATTAATTCCCAAATAGACACGTGTCGCTTTCGTAACACAATTAATTGGACAATCCAATTAATTAACCGTGACTTTTGTTACCTTAATCAATCGGGCTAGCAAGGGGACCCAATGAAATTAATTAATATTTCATGATTATTAACTTCGGTATTATTCTGCTAAAAACCTTGAAGCTGGATTCTCTCAACTGTAGATGTTTTTACACAAACCAGTAACTTTTGGTGTCCATCGATTTAGCTATTACATATGGTATAATCCTCCACAAGTAGTTCATAATTAGAGCTGGGTCATAATGTCCGTTATACCCCTCTAATTACATCTTTTCCATTAAGTACCATTGAGTCTCTAATGAACAATAAATCCTACATTCCACACAGAATTAGGAGAGCACTCATATTGTTCAAACCCCGAATCAACCCTTAAGGGAACTACTGTCTCTTTCTTGCAAGAAGGAGTGGATTCCACTATTGTGTACAAACTTTCCCAGCCACAAGCCAAACCGCAATCCCAACATACGGAGCATATTGATCGGGAATGCAACTCCTACCTCACCCATGGTACATCAAAAATCACGATTTAACCCGAATGAGTCGATAAGACACTCAGGATTAAGATCACCCATTTATAACCATCATTTGTCGATATATATGAATCTCAGCGTAAACGGATCTTAGTGAGAGATTCATATAAATAGTGGCTAAATCCTATATGATCATATCATACAAGGTGCCTCCATTCTCATATCACCATATGAATGATTCAGGATAAGATCACCGTACATTACTAAATGGACCGTAGCAGTAGAAATAAAGTACCCAGCTTTATTTGCTATCTACAGGCTTTTTAGATTGGTCGTTTCAAACTGAATCCATCTGTATATGACATTCATATACTCAGTTTGAAATTACATCCGGCAATCTTGGATGTTAAATACACATGTTGTATAAAAGTATGAAACAATTTGAATGAATAAACTACTTCTTTTATTTATGTTCAATTTACATTTAGAAATTATAAGCTTAACAGTAATTACAAAACACTTCAATACTCTCTACCTTCTTCATCACCATACGGTTCCAAGCTAATTAGGTACAACTTCATTATAGTAGCTTGGTTATAAATAAGTATGGGTGATGAAAAAAAAAGCTCATGTGTTTGGCTTCAAATTGGCTTAGGGAGCACACACATAGGCTATGAGTTATTTTTTAGGTCATTTAGTAGTTTAAGCACACATTGCCTAGCATCACTTCTCAAGTGTCAACCAACACAAAAGCAGAGCAAACACATATGTGATATCTTAAGAGGATTGTTCTTTAATATCCAATGCAAAACCTATAGAGATCAATCTATAAATTTGAATAACAAGAAGAGTGTTTAAGAAACGAAATAATCTCTCAAATGAAACGTTTATAAGGCACAATAATCTCACAAGGGTAGTCTCCATTATTCTCGTAGGCTAAACAAGCATAGAGGTCTCATCCATCTCAACATCAAAAGATTGACACTATATATGCAAATTAATAGTGACGCAACAATTATAGATGGCATGCATGCTAGTCAAAACATAAAGCTAAAAGCATACATGACATGTCTCTATTGGCAGGTAAAAGAAAACGACTCAACAAAAATGGACTATAATTCCAAAATTTGTAAAATTAACCGATTTTTGCTGAGATTTGAAAATTTTCTAACTAAAACACGAACACGACAAACGTTGTCCACATCCCTAAATCTAAACTCAACATTGTCCTTAGTGTTGATTGAACGTGCATTTTGCCGTGGTATGCAATATTCAAACAAATTTAAAGATCCCGATATGCACTCAAACAAGTATAAAACTAGTATGTGGCAAGTATGGGTATCGTTCCTCAGAGATCGAGCGATAGTTATGATTAAACTAATGCCTTAGTTAAAAATGCAAGAAAAGTAAATTGATATGGTTTTTGAGAAAAAGTAAAACTAAAATCTAAACTAATCTAAAATGCACTAATCTAAAAAGTATGGATATGTGATATGTGGATTAAGGAATTGATGAATTCAACTAGCAAACCATGTGTAAAGAATGAACTCACTTTAATTGTCATTAGCTAATGGAACCACCCTAGGATGTATATGAGTGATTATTTACCACTTGTGAGTGCCCAAACCATCATGTATAACATTGGCTACCCACAATTGGTTATACAATGAAATAACATCCATCACATAAGGGACAAATCTCTTTGTTAAAAATCACCAACCCATCATGTATAGATTGATGCTTAATCTATCACATGCAAACAATCCTAGGATGTATAGTCTTGATTACCAATGAAAGATTAGAATTAGGTGAGATTAATAAGTCCGGATATCACTTGGGTCATGTACCCTTGTTCAATCCTCCTATTCAATTGAGCTTAGAGAGCCAAGCATCATATATACTAGATTCTCTACACATATAATTTCTCAAACAATCATAAAGAGAGTCATGTACAATCAAACACAAATTGCTTTTGAAATCAAGTAAAACATTGAATAGAACAAATTAGATAGATTTTCATAAAAGATATTGAGTTAATTACAAATACCCATATTTACAAGTGAATCACATCAATCCCTTAATGAGATTTAGCTACTCATGACAAGTGAATGAAAATAAATAGAAGAAGAGAGATAGAGAAGACTCATGTAGACATTCTCCTTCCTTCAAGCTTGAATCCAATCTCTTATGTGTTCTTGAGTAGATGAGAAGGATAATGGTTAGATTTTGGTTTAGTGATTAGGGATATAATTGTATTAGAGAAGGGAAGAGATAGTGATTAAGAGTATTTTTAAATGATAAAACTGATGTATTTATATGCTTGGGAGGCTAGGGTACGAAATAGGCTTGAAAGGACAACTTTTGCCCTTTCTTGAAATGGCTGAAAACAAGATTTTGCATAGCCAGATCGCGTAGTGTGTGGATTATGCGCGGGTATCATACCCGCGCATAGGCTCTTCACAATCTTCCATCACCTGGTGCACGGGTAATTGCACGGGCAGTGCACGAGTGAGAGTGCGGGGGTAAGACCCGCGCAGTTACCCTCGCACATGCCCTTCTGTCTGATCTTCACCCCGTGCGCGGGTCGATGCATGTGCAGTGCACGGGTCGATGCACGTGCAGTGCACAGGTATGGGACCCGTGCACTATGCTTCCGGACACTGTTTCTCTGACTTTTGACTTGCTTTTCGCCCGAAAGTCCCGGTTTCCGCTTCCAGCCTCTGAAATCCATTGAATGCATACAATATCAATAAAAGAGCCATAAATACACATAAAAAATGCCCAAGAACGAGACAAAGTGAAAGGATATGAGGGCCAAAATGTATGACATATTTGGTTCGATCAAATACCCCCAAACCAAACCTTTGCTCGTCCTCGAGCAAACTCTTAACACAACAAAGACCTAGACACTTAACACACAATCATGACTCTATCTAAAATTCCTAGACCCAAACAAACAAATCAAACTGCCGCATGTCCAACCGGTGATAAGATGCAAGGATGTGTGATAGAGAGAAGTATACATATGCAATATAATCTAAAGCAACTCGAAGGCACTAAAGGGAGCCAACACAATCACGAATCCCACACTTAAGAATACGCTTGTATCAAGAACTACTCACTCACACCCCTTGAGCGTAATTTGCTTTGACTCTAGCTTCTCATGGAGTCTCTCTTTTCTTTCCGCTCAGAATCTTAAATTCACACTCAAACAAGGTATGCATAGATGGAATTTATGCATAGAAATCTAAAACATTGCATACATGTAAATTGAAAAATGGATAATGTCTGTGAACTAGCCTATGAAGGATTCACTTATGCCATGAACATGGAAGATCATGCTTCAACAAACATTCCCAGTCTAGATTCATCATGGATCAAAAAAGACTTTCCCTTTGGTTGTAATGGGGCTATGGGGTTTAATGTGGTGAACAAAGAAATAGAAAATTTTGAGTTCAAAAATCACCAATCATGCGTAACATACTCACGCACACCCCATACCAAGCTCTAGTTAACATTTACACGTTAGCGTCTAGGCATTCACTTAAACACACATTTGTGCTTCACAATTTTGTACTCCACATTGTGAGTACTTTACAATTACTTTCAAGGCTCATTCTCTTTTCTCTTTTCCTTTTTGCATTAATTTTTCTTTTCTTTTATTTTTGCTTTTTGCCTTTTTCTTTCTTTCATTGTTTTGCACAATAACATCTAACAATTTGACACTTTGGCTCTAAGTGCACTTTTTAGCACTTCAACATTTTTGAGCCATTTCTTGCACAATTTACATAATTGTCTAATTACATGCTATCTCATGTAAGAGCTTACACTTACATACACCACACACACATCACATGATTGGCAATAAAGGGTTGGTGTGTGTTTAGCTTATGGTTATATGGTTCGTTGTGGTTCCCAAAAGAAAGGGTAAGTGTTTGGCCGCAAAATTGGCTTTGGAGCACATATAAGGGACTAGGAATATGTTTAGGCTTTTTTAAGTAGCTAATTGTACATACATTGCTAAAATCATTTCCACAACTAGTCTGTCAAGGGAATGAATACATCCATCATGCAGTCCATAATGTTTATGAAATGTATGTTCTATGGCATGTGACACATATGACGAGAATAGCGTTTAAAGAGTAGAAAAATTGTACACTCAATGCGCTTTTTAAATAGGCTTGTGTTTGTGAACTCACGGGTGTCTCCACTATTAGAACAAAGTGCAAGAGCACCGAGTCCTCTCAACTTAAACACAAAAAGGATGGGACTAGCCCATGACATGCAAGTGAGACTAGACATGACGCCGGTTCCGGTTCCGGTTCGGTTCCAGTTCGGAACCGGCGGTTCCGGTTCTAGAGGGACTGGAACCGGAACCGGTCCTTTTTTTTTTATAATCATATTTCATAAAAAAAATTAGTCATGTAAAAATGTAATTGGTAAATGTATTTTATTGGGTCACCCGCAAAATAAAGTTAAATAAATAAATGACAAATTAAAAAATAAAATAAAATAAAACAAAACCAAAAAAAAATAAAATTGGCCTTGCACTTAATTTTTACCACAATTAAGTTGCCCACGTATCCTCTTAAGGATTTAGAAGAATCAAAGGCCACGTACTTCTCTTACCTTTTATTGTAGATTTGGACTTTGGAGATAGGGATTTGGCGTGGAGTCGTGGACTAATCGTTGCCATGATCATCCGTTCGACTTTCAGCCGGTTGATCATCTTTAAAGAAATCGTATGGTTCCTCTTGATCGATTTCTTGTTGTCTATATTGAGCCTTCGTCCAATCTTCAACACAAGCTTGTATCTAAAGTGATTTCGGACTCATAAGGGAATGTTTTGGGTCTAAAATATTCCCACCGGCACTGAACTGTTGTTCTACCGCCACCGTAGAAACTGGTGTTGAAAGGATTTGTTTGGCTATCATAGCCAAGATTGGAAAGTACCTTTCATGCTCTTTCCACCAGTGTAGGATATCAAATTTTTTATCTTCGGTGTATTCTATGAACCCAAAAGAGGTACTTAGATAAGATTCAAGCTCGGAATATGTGGTGGAGCTTGATGAAGAAGAACCTCGTAATTTTTTGGTTTTTTTTGATAAAAGATTATACCCTAAATTAACAAATCCAGAGGATGATGATGATGAACGAGATACATTTTGAGTTTGTGGAACATCTATGTTCAGTGATGGACCGTAAACTTTAATATATTCATCATATAATTCATACAATAATGTCTTAACCCTAGCACAACACATATCAACATCATAATCTATTTTTAAACCTTGTTCATAATAAACAGAAAGATAATCAGACAAACTTTCTAATCTACAACGTGGATCAAAACACAAGGCAATCAAATAAATATTTGGAAACTCCTTATAATATTCTAACCATTTATCCTTCATAGCAGTAACAGACTCATGTAATTCTGAGTCGGATTCACAATGAGCAAATGCACCAGCAATATTAAGACTCTCAATAATAAATAAATTAGTTGTAGGATAATAAACACCAGATAAATTGTTAGTAGCAATATAAAAAACTTTTAACAAACCACAAACATTGCTACAAGCATCCCAATGACTTTGATAAAGATTAATATGACTAACATGATATTGAATAAAAGTAACTAATAAATCCCTATATTCATAACTTCTAGGAAGCAATTTATAAGTAGAATTCCAACGTGTTGGAACATCACTAGGAAATCTAATGGCACGCTTACCATTTTGTTTACAATATGTTGCCCATAATTTCATTACAGAAGGATGTTTCCACAAAAAATAGAGGGCATCTTTAATAGGTTGAATAAACTGTTCAAGAGTTTTTAATCCTTTTTGAACACATAAATTGAAAATATGGCATGCACATCTTTGATGAAAAAATTTACCACCAAGATAAGGTTTGCATAATTCAATTAAAGCAGGAATAGCAGCGGTATTGTTAGAAGCATTATCAAAACCAATTGCAAAAATTTTGTACTCAATTTTATACTCTGTGAAAATAATTCTAAGATGTCTAAAAATATTAACAGCAGTGTGTTTATTATCAAAAACTCTAAATACAAGAATTTTTTTTTGGATAGCCCATGCATTATCCATATAATGGCAAGTGACACCTATGTATGAATGCATTCGCCAATGATCACTCCATATGTTGGCACATACGGAAACATGGCCATTATATTTTTCTAAAAAAATTTCCAACATTTTCTTTTCTTTTTCATAAATGTTTCAAGTGCTTCTGTGAGCGTGGTTCTAGGAACACGACATGCAGCAGGATTTAATGCTCGTTGACAATAATTATTAAAACCAACCTTTTCACCAAAACTAAATGGTAAGTATTCTACTGCAACCATTCTAGCTAATTCTTCTCTATTTTTTGCATCACTATATTTAAATAATTGTTGGTTAGGGGTAGCGTACCTGGGAATTTGAGCTTGTGAACTCGATTTGGCCTGTGCATCTGGATGTGAGTTTGTTATATGCTTCCGATATGTGCCATATCCTCCAGATTTGTGCCATTTAAATACTTTTTTTGCAGTAATTGCAAATCACTACTGTGCTTCCATCTTCATGCGTAACTTTCTTCAAATGGAGTACGAAGAGATCAGATTTGACCTGCTTCGGTAACTTTTCTTCCATATGTGGATCAAAATCAAAATCTTGATTTGGGTTGGGATTAGGACCATCACCATCAGGGTCATCAAGCTCATCACCATCATGGCCAAGATCAGGCATATTTTCTGATTGGCTTGTCAAAATGGGGGTGACATTGAGATCGGGTTCATAAATTCTAAGAGAGGGATGAGAATGAGATTGAGGAAAGTTTAGGCCTAAGTCTTCAGCATAGACTTGGTGTTGTAGATACTCGTGATAGGCACGGTCCTTATGACCGAGATTATCCGTCATACGACCCTTACCTTTCATCGAAATGGAGCATCTAGGAGCGTCACCACTTCCACTTGCCATTTTAAAAATTGAATTGTAAAATTCCTTGAACAAAAAATGTTAAAAAATTGATTTAAAAAATGATTAAATGGTTGGAAATAAATTTGGAAGAAAATTAGAAACTTAGTAGTTAGTAATTGCAATTTGCAAATAAAATATATTGTAAATAAAATAAATTGGATATAAAATAAATTGCAAATAAAATAAATTGGAATATAGCAAATAAAATAATTTGTAAATAAATGAAATTGGAAACTTAGTAATTGACTAATTGAAAATTAAATAAATTGGAAATAAGAAATATTGCAAATAAAATAAAATTAGAAACTTAGTAATTGTAAATAAAATAAATTGGAAACTTACTAACTTAGTAATTGCAAATAATATAAATTGGAAACTTGGAGACTTGGAGTTTGAGACTTGGAGAATTGAAAGTTTAGAGAGAATTGAGAATTGAGAATTAGGGAGAATTGAGGAAATTGGGGTAAGGAAAAATGAATGGAGGGGTAGGGGTATTTATAGAAAAGAAAATGAAAAAGAAATTTTTTTTTAAAAAAAACAAGTGAACCGTTGGGCCTCCAACGGTTCGTTTTAAAAAAAAAAATTAAAAGAGGAACCGGCCGGTTCGAACCGGAACCGAACCACCGGTTCTGGTCCGGTTTGAACCGGCCGGTTCTTCACTGAAACGAACCGGAATCGGAACCGGAACCGGAACCGGAACCGACCGGACCGGTTCTCGGTCTGGTTCTGGAACCGGAACCGGTTTTTTCGGTTCCGGTTTCGGTTTTCTGACGCCGGTTTCGGTTCGAACCAAACCGGCGTCATGTCTAAGTGAGACCCTAGAGTGATAACTAGCTACTACACAAGTTCAACATGTATACAAAAACTCGCCAGGAGCACACACTCAAAGCACCACATCCAAGCTAGTTAAAGCTCGAAAATTTTGGCAAATGGGACAAATTTGAAAAACTTGGACCAAAAATGAAAAATAAACGACTCAAGACACAAAAAAATGACTCTACAAAGGCGTCTACACCCCTAAACAAAAACCCAACATTGTCCTCAATGTTGAAGACAAGAGAGCCCGACCTAGTGGCGTGCACCTAACTCGACTTAAAACACAAACACCTAGGCACTAATCATGCACAATCAATGCCCAACAAAACAAAAGACTAAAAAATGGCTCATAATAAAATAAGGCATTCATGCAATTATGAAATTAACGCAAAATTCAACATCAAGCATTTCTTTAATAAAAAATGAAGGAGTTGGAGCATTATGACCCCCAAACCGAGTATCATAATATGCATAAGACCTATACAAAATGTGAGTAATCAATAACCACCTCCAAACCAAGTGGGGCTATATGTTCAAAATTAAAAACTTGTACACTCACATATGTAATCAAAAATGAATAAATCAATAGGCTCAAAATTTTCTTTCATCCTTCACAAAGTATTATCGCATAGTAACATATGTATTCATCCTCACACAAAATTATTCCATATCCACAAATATAAACAACTAACTGAAAGATAGAAAATATTAAAGAGTTCAAGAATTTGAGATTAAGTATTTTAAACCGAGGTGGTTGCAATTTTCCATCATTGCTGAGGATTAGGTTCCCGCCCGTTTTATGAGCGCTCTTAGCTTGCTCGTCCCTCCAAGACTTGCAAGTGGCCGGTGTGTCAAATCCAAGAGATAAAGGACCTAGCTTGAAGCACATAATCTAACCAAAAATTCAGCAACCATAAAAATATAAATCTCAAATGCATCTCCTCAACATAAATCACTCTCCACCAGTCCCAAAAACATCTAACATCCACCAAGAGTTATTAAACAACCAAAACTAAAAGGGCGGAAAATAAATTAAACAAAGTTCGGTAAACAAAAATAAAATGGCAAGTAAAAAGATTACTGAAATGAAAACATGCACGATCAGTCATCGTCCGAAGACTCTGCTCCATCATCCACCATAGGCCCCTTGCCTTTCGGGTCAAGCTCAACGTTGGCCCTCTCATCGAACTCACTCCTAGAACGCTCCAGTGCTGCTTGATATTCTGCTGCATAGGCATCTATCACTGGACCTCCCTAGTATATTGTCGGTGTAGCTTTCTTCCTCCTCCTCTGATACTGCATCAAATCCAATTCCTTCAGCATTTCGGTGATGTTGGTCCATAAATCTTCAATACTATCCCTATTCTCTTTGATTTCTGCTGTCAGGGTGGTATTCATCACATCCAAAGTCGTGTGGAGGCTCGCCATCCCAGAAATCAACGTCTGCCAGGGCACCTAAAAGTCGCCACTAGAAGCAGGAGCTGGGGCTTGGGCCCCATAAGTATAATCCATATGCTCTTGCTCGAAATCCATGTCATCACCAACATCATCTTGTGCCTGCCTGTTAGAACATGATGCATTTTTGTTCTTTCTTCTTTCGGTCTTCCTCCGTCGACTGGTGAGGTCCCTCTCGATCAGAAGGGTCTCCTAGGTGAGAAACCCAATGCTACTCTGCTGAGACTCGAGGGGATCATCTCCAAAATCCACTCATGCTCTCCTACAGAATTCCGTGATCAAGCACGAGAACAGAAGCAACTGGCTCTCCTTGTCCATGCGGCCCACCATCAGAATGTCGGAGTGAGCAAGGTACTAGACGTTAATGTAGCTCACACTCTGAATACAGTGCAAAATAATCGCCACATAGAATGCAACTGATGTTCTGTGATCCCTTGGCCTCAGGGAGTGCGTGACGAAGATGTGCCATAGCCCAAATTCGATCTTCAAGTTAGTGTGCTTTAGGCGGTAGCTTGGGGCTACCCAAAAGGTCATAGGCTGGATAACTAAGGCGTTGGCCAGATCCACGTTCTGCCTGGTGTGGAGTCTGTGCTGAGCAACACCCCCATCTAAACTGTTTTCCAGTACATATGATGGCCTCTCCATTCTAAAATACCTGTTGATCTCAGCCAGAATGATGCTGACTTCCCTCTCTCGAACCATTACTGAACTGTGACGCCTGAAATCATCGGGAACCATCCTCACATAAAATTCCTCTACCATACGCCTACAATAAGCTGGAGGGGGACGCGTGTATGTTTGCCAGTCCATTGCATCTATCATATGTGGAATGTCCGTGTCGGCCAATTCTTCTCTTGCAATCCCTCTTTCTTCTATAAGTTTCCGATCTCTGAACTTCTCCAATCGTTTAGGAAAATCACTGTTCAAACTGCATGGTAGTGGCGGCCCGGTGTCAGACTTTTTCTTGCGAGATCCGAGTCCGAATTTCTTTGCAATTGTTTTTAATCTGCTTGTCATCTGCAAAGGAAAACAATTAAGTTCAGGGGTGAAAGCATCCTATATTTAAACAAGTTACGACACAACAGAGGGGAGAATCAAGTAAGCAAAATAGGGGAACAACATGCAGTGCGCAGGTGATAGTGTGAGGGTGATATTGTACCCGCGCAGTATCACCCGTGTAGCTGCCCAGAAAAGTGTGGATTTTGCATGCTCAATTCATCAACTACATGCCACAATTTCTATTCAACCTCACATTCACCCTTAATTTCCTTCAAGCATCTATTTAAATCACCATTCAACAAATAATTTTACCAAATATTTAATCTCTCCTCATGAACCCTAAAATCTAAATTGTATGCACAATCATATATATTCCAATTCGAAGCAAATCAATCCACTCCAACATGCAATATAAGATCAAACCCAACACATGGCATAAAAAAAATCAAAAATTCGTGGGTTCATCACAAAGAACCAAGTACATGCATGTGTGAGAATATTTGAGAGAGAGATGAATAAGAATAGTGATCTAAGCAATTTAAACAAGATTGTAGTGAGAAATTCATACCTTAATGCTTGATTACTTCTCTTACGTAGGGAAGAAACAAGAGAACTACCTTGAGAGGGAAACAAAGGACAAAAATTTCGTTTGTAAGTGTTATGGTGGAACCTCTGAAAGTGATAGCGTATAAATAGAAATGCAATGTGCGCGGGTGTGTTTACTAACGTGTGCGGGTCTAAACTTGCGCTGTTTGACTCACGCACATTCACTTGTGTGCTGGTTGTCTCAGCTCACGCACTGTAGCATACATCTGTCTGCTGAGGATTCCTTAATTTGTGCGGGTCTGAGCGGGTATACACTTGCGCAATAACACCCGCGCACTAAGGCATTTGCCACTTCATGCTCCGTTTCTTCAACCTTGATCTTCTCCCTCCTTTTGTTTTTCACCTCTTGACCTGCACATTCTCAAGAATACTAACTCAACTTGCCTTATTAAATTATTTGCAAAACAAACATGAAAATAAATGACACAATCTTAAAACAAATTACACAATAGATTTTCTCCTAACTCAACTCTACCCTCATATAATCAAGCACACTTTAAATCAAAATAGAAGGCAACATAAAGAAAAAAGAAAATAAATTGTCATGCATCAAAAAATTTCAATGTGATGCTAAAAGTGGCTTAACCAAGTTGGGAAACTCTTTCTTCTTTACAATCCAAACAAATTTAGGTAAGTTTCCATTTGTGTCATACCCCATTGTCTTTACTTGGTTAATCACATCTTTCCTTACCCATATTTTCTTTATTTTGGGTGGGCTTTTCCTATTCCTAAGACCTCTTGTTCTCCTACACCTATCAAATTTGTAATTTTTAGCTCTAACATGCTCTCTCCTTGTACAAATACTCCAAATAGAAACTGAGTTAGAGGAACTCCCTTTTTCTGAGTGACTTTGAGGTCTTTGGATTTGCTTAAGTTGTAGCGACTCGACCTCCTTCTCGACTTTGTCTGGCTGAGCAATGAAGTTACACTCTTTCTCTTGCGCCATCTTGAGAGCTTTCTCTTTCTTTCTAAGTGCCTCTTTCACTTCTTTGAGAGCATTGTCTTTTTGTACAACTTCCATTTGCATCTTCTTTGACTTGCAAGCTATGTCTTCTTCAAATTCCTTCGAGATCTTCGCTAAGTTCCACAAGTCTTTCAATGCCATATTCTTTTTAGCTTCAAGTCTCACAATTTGTGCTTCAAATTCTTCATATTTGTCTGAGACTTCACCATTTTTCTTCTGGAGTGTACTGTTTTCCACTCGGAGCATCTTTACTTCAAGTAAGAGTTTCTTGTTTAACTCTTGAATCTCATTCTTTCTTTTTGTTTCTAAGGCCTCCTTGTCTTCTAATTCCTTTTTTGTGAGCTATAACTTCTTGTCAAACTCCTCCCTCATTTCTTCTTTTTCACGGGAAATCTCCTATATTTTCTCTTGAAGTGCTCAATTCTCTCTTTTCAACAACTCAATTCTCTCCATTAACTCTTTCCCTACCCCTATCATTTCTCTGCACATTTCTTCTATCATTGTGCTTTGTTCTTCTTCAAGATTTGAGGCTTGCACCGGTTTGGGTATTCCAAGATGGAGGCAATACTCATTGGTTGAGTGTTAGGATTTAGAGTGCTCTTCTTTCTTTAGTTCAAGCGAATGCTCCTTAAAGCTTTGATTTGCTGTTCTGATGGAATTGATGAGATCATCTTCTTGAGTGGATTCTATTGCTTTGTCAGGCCAGCTAGTTGACTCATAGATGTTGAAATTCTGCTCAGTTGCCTGTAGAGAAGCTATAATTAGCTTCTTTGTCTGAAGATAATCTTGCATGAGCTGTCTCAATTCATCTTCAAATGATATGCTCACTGGCTGGTAGCATGGCCCTGAATTTTGTATATAAAACTCCATAGAATCCTGAAACGAACAGAAACAAAAATACCAAATGAAATAAAAAGAAACAAAAGCAACTAAAATAATAAATAAACTAAACTAGAGCTAAATCTAATCACAACTATGTACGCCGATCCCCGGTAGTGGCGCCATTTTGAATGTGCATTTTGCCGTGGTATGCAATATTCAAACAAATTTAAAGATCCCGATATGCACTCAAACAAGTATAAAACTAGTATGTGGAAAGTATGAGTATCATTCCTCAGAGATCGAGCAATAGTTATGATTAAACTAATGCCTTAGTTAAAAATGCAAGAAGAGTAAATTTATATGGTTTTTGAGAAAAAGTAAAACTAAAATGTAAACTAAGCTAAAATGCACTAATCTAAAAAGTATGGATATGTGATATGTGGATTAAGGAATTGAATTTAACTAGCAAACCATGGGTAAAGAATGAACCAACTTTTATTGTCATTAGCTAATGGAACCACCCTAGGATGTATATGAGTGATTATTTACCACTTGTGAGTGCCCAAACCATCATGTTTAGCATTGGCCACCCACAATTGGTTATACAATGAAAGAACATCCATCACATAAGGGACAAATCTCTTTGTTAAAAATCACCAACCCATCATGTATAGGTTAATGCTTAATCTATCACATGCAAACAATCCAAGGATGTATAATCTTGATTACCCATGAAAGATTAGAATTAGGTGAGATTAATAAGTTCGGATATCATCTGGGTCATTTACCCTTGTTCAATCTGTAGGGAAAAATACGAAAACGCAGCGGAAGCAAGACTAAAAAAAATTTAGTATAGTTTAAAAATTTTCCAATATTTGAACCTTAACCCTTTACTTAATTAAACATACATATATTCAAAAGATATCATACCTCTTGTCGCGTGATCCGATTGACTTAGCGTCGATGGTAATCCGCAAGATCTTCCAATCCAATCACGAACGTGAATCACTTAGGAGCGTGGTCTCCCTATTCTTTGAATTGCGTACCTGAGAATGGAAAAACGAAATCTTCTTTCCAGATCGTTAATCACAAAAACTCCAAGAGCCTAGAAAGATCGTTCGGGTCACTTTTGAATTCACAATCGTTATGATTTAGTGCTGTAAAAGGGGGCCGGCCCGGCCCACATCGGCACGGCCCCCCGGCCCGTTTAGGAAAACGGGCCGTGCCTGGCACGACCCGCCACTTTGGCGGGCCGTGCCAAGCACGGCCCGTTTTCCTAAATAGGGGCCCGGCACGGCCCTTCCGTGCTGTGCCGCGTGCCGTGCCGTGCCGGCCCGTGGGCCAATTTGGCAGGCCAAATGGGCCGGCCCATATTTTTTTTTTAAATTTTTTTATATATTATTATTTTTGTATAATAAAAAAAATGTTTATAATAAATTAATAATAGATTATAGATACATTTTTTATTTTATTTAATGAATTAATTCAAAAAATAAATAAAGATAAAACATGAAAGAAAAAAAAAGTAGATAAAAATATGAAATGAAGAATTCTTTATTTATTTCGGACTTTCAGTATTACATATTTACATGATTGCCTCATTAAAAACCTTACCAAGAAAACCCAGTGGGATAAAAACTTGGTAAGGGAAAAAGAGTGCAATCGTATTATAAGTAAATGTACATGTACAACCTAGTTCTGAAACTGGTTACTGGCGGAACCCTCATCGACATATAAATTGGAGAAATTTTGAATAAATTGTTCATCTACCGTTTCATTTTGCATCCTCTTTCGAGCATGCTCCCAATCCCGAATGCATATTAATACTTCCACCATCTCTGGAGTCAAACAATTTCTTCTTGGTTCAATAATTCGTCCACTCGTGCTGAATGCCTGTTCTGAAGACACAGTGGACAAGGGGATAACCAGTATGTCACGTGCTAAGTGTGACAAGACCGGATACCTATAGCTATAGGTCTTCCACCATAAGAACAGATCAAAATTCTCCGTGTTTTCGTCGGCATCAAACTGTGCTTCAAGGAACCTATTCAGTTCGGCACCAGAAGATGCAGCAGATCGTGTAGTTGAAGAAGAAGAACTTGCTGATTTGTCTTTTTTCCGGCGTTTGAGAATGCTCCAACTTGTCGGCAACGGTTGTCTGTCCGGTTCTGGTGATGGTTCCGTGTGAATGCCGCCAAACCTGCGCTCATAAATACTAAAAACTTCGAACAACTTGTTTCGAATGTCAGTAATCTGTTCGGAATAATCTATTGACAATTTATTACCAGTAAACTCAAGCAAATATTCTAAACCAGCTAATTTAATTCTAGGATCTACTATAACACCTAAGGCATAAAGGAAAGGCATTTCAGACCAGTATTTTTTAAACTTGGTCTCCATGGCAACAACTGCATCGCCAAGCAAGTCATCTTCCCTATAAGTGTTTAACATGTCGGACATTTCCACAATCTGATGGATTGCCTGGGAAGATGTGGGGTAGTAGACCCCAAAAAGGGTTACAGTGGCATTGTAAAAAACCTGTAAAAATTCAACAAAAATCTTTGCCACATACCAATCGTCTAGTGTCAGTGATTGAGCAGGTGGACAGCCACTTTCGGCCAATTTCATGTTATAAGAACCCGAAATAGTTGTATTATATTCCAAACAATTTTTCAGCATTAAGTAAGTAGAGTTCTACCTTACCGGCATATCAGTTTGGAATCGTCGGGGTCGTAGACCGTTTAATGTACAGTGTCTGCCAAATTCTTGAAATCTTGGATTAGAGCTACCGATCCAAGAAATGGCATCTCTGATGCGTTCTATACGATTGCTTACTTTCTTCAAACCAGACTGTACAACTAAATTTATGATATGACATGCACAACGCTGGTGGAAGAAATAACCCCCAGCTTGCGGGATGTTTCTTTCAGTAAACAATGCAATAGACTTAGTATTTGCAGATGCATTATCTAATGTGATAGAGAGGATGCGATGAGTTATGTCATAAGTTTCTAAAACAGAAAGAATGACAGCAAAAATATTGTCTGCGGTATGTGCAAAATCCATAGGACGAAAACCAAGAATTTTTTTTTGTATCCTACATTCAAAGTCTAAATAGTGTCCTGTGACATATAAATAGTCCTGTTTGGAACATGCGTTTCAAATATCGGAAGTTAATGCAATTGAGACAGTTAGATGCTGTAATTCAGCCGTCAAGTCATCTCGTTGGGTTTTAAACATTTTTGTCAAATCGTTCCTAGTGGTGGTTCTAGAAACAATTTGCATTTGGGGGCAAAATGCAGATGTTATAAATTCTTGAAAAAAAACACAGTCACCGAAATTAATAGGTTGATCAGTTTGTGCAATGTACCGTACCAAACATTCTCTAGCATGTGCGGCGTCGTAATGCCACGTCATAACCGACCCGTCTGGGTGCCGTTGCAGTTGTGTCTGGGTTGTATTGGGTACCTGTACGTGTTTGGGCATGCATTTTTGCATATGTCTTCTCAAATGACCGGTTCCACCCTTAGTAGTGGTATAGTTCTTAGGACAAAACTTACATTTGGCTCTGGGGCCGACCGTACCGTCTGGAAGTGTCATTTCTACTACGTCAAAACACTGCCATACGTCTGATGTTAACCTCTTAGATTTGGTACGTGATGTCGGTGTGGCGCCGGAACCAGAAGGTCCCGCTCCGGTTTCTGCCGGTCCGGAGAGATCAAAATCATCGTTCAGCATGTTTAGACCGTCTGGAAAATAAGGATGAGTGAGATCCATTTCCTAAAAAAAAAAAAGTTTCGGTCATTAAAATTAACTCCTACACATAAAATGATTAATTTACTAAAACAATATATTAAAATTAACTCCTACACATAAAATGATTAATTTACTAAAACAATATATTAAAATTAACTCCTACACATAAAATGATTATTTTACTAAAACAATATATTAAAATTAACTCCTACACATAAAAATTATTAATTTACTAAAACAATATATTAAAATTAACTCCTACACATAAAATGATTAATTTACTAAAACAATATATTAAAATTAACTCCTACACATAAAAATTATTAATTTACTAAAAAAATATATTAAAATTAACTCCTACACATAAAATGATTTTTTTTACTAAAACAATATATTAAAATTAACTCCTACACATAAAATGATTAATTTACTAAACAAATATATTAAAATTAACTCCTACCCATAAAAATGATTTTTTTTTACTAAAACAATATATTAAAATTAACTCCTACACATAAAATGATTATTTTACTAAAACAATATATTAAAATTAACTCCTACACATAAAAATTATTATTATACTAAAAATATATATTAAAATTAACTCCTACACATAAAATGATTAATTTACTAAAACAATATATTAAAATTAACTCCTACACATAAAATGATTATTTTACTAAAACAATATATTAAAATTAACTCCTACACATAAAAATTATTAATTTACTAAAACAATATATTAAAATTAACTCCTACACATAAAATGATTATTTTACTAAAACAATATATTAAAATTAACTCCTACACATAAAATGATTAATTTACTAAAAAAATATATTAAAATTAACTCCTACCCATAAAAATGATTTTTTTTTTACTAAAACAATATATTAAAATTAACTCCTACACATAAAATGATTATTTTACTAAAACAATATATTAAAATTAACTCCTACACATAAAAATGATTATTTTACTAAAAATATATATTAAAATTAACTCCTACACATAAAATGATTAATTTACTAAAACAATATATTAAAATTAACTCCTACACATAAAATGATTATTTTACTAAAACAATATATTAAAATTAACTCCTACACATAAAAATTATTAATTTACTAAAAAAATATATTAAAATTAACTCCTACACATAAAATGATTTTTTTTAACTAAAACAATATATTAAAATGAACTCCTACACATAAAATGATTATTTTACAAACAAAATATATTAAAATTAACTACTACAAATAAAATGATTTTTTAACTAAAACAAATATTAAAATTAACCCCTACACATAAAAATGATTTTTTTTTACTAAAACAATATATTAAAATTAACTCCTACACATAAAATGATTATTTTACTAAAACAATATATTAAAATTAACTCCTACACATAAAATGATTAAGTTACTAAAAATAAAAATAAAAATAAAAATTAACTCCTACACATAAAAATGATAAATTTACTAAATAAATAAAATTAATAACTGATATAAACATAAAATGATAAATTTACTAACTAAACAAACATATTAAATTTAAAATATAACACTTAAATAAAAATGTACCTTTGAAGTTTGAACTTTGGTGTCTTGGTGGAGAGATTAGAGAATAATAGTAAATTACTAATAAAATATTATAATAGTATATTAGTAGTGTAGAATAGTAGAGAGAGAGTAAGAATGAAATTAAGAATAATTGAAATTGTATAGAGAGTTTGAGAATGGAGAGATTGAGAGAATTAGAGAAAGTGAATGAAAAGTGGAATGTGTGGGAGTATTTATAGAAAAATTAGAAAAGTGGGTAAAAATATAAAACACAAGAGTTGATGGGGCAAATTGTAATTTTTATTGTTTTTTTTTAAAAAATAACCGTTGGCTGACGTCAGCCAACGGTTATTTTTTTAAAAAAAACAATAAAAATATACTTAAATTTAAAAAAAAAAATAAAAAAATTCTGCGGGCCCAATGGTCGGCACGCCGTGTCGGCACGCGTGCCGACCGTTGGGCTTGGCACGTCGTGCTGGCATGCCGTGCCTGGAACCCTGACCCGGCACGTGCCAAGAATGGGGGCCGTGCCTGGCACGGCCCGCTACAGTAGCGGGCCGTGCCAGGCACGGCCCGCCATCCTTGGCAGGCCAGCCGGACCGGGCCCTCCAGGCCCGGCCCATATTTACAGCACTATTATGATTGAAACTCGCGTGAACCTAAATCGAAAGTGTGCACAAAACCTTTTTATGTAAAGGCTTGCAAGTGCACTATCGAATTTAGAACTATCTTTCTCTCTTTCTCTTGGCCGAATTTTCACTATGTTCTAGAGTTGGAATTTTTTTTGTAAAAACAAGAGAATAAAAAATTCTTTCTCTAAAAAAAACTTTTTTTCTATCACTATTAATTCCGAAATTAATAATATATATAGGTATACAAATCCTTTCATAAAGAGGATTTACTTGGTGGGAAAGATGTTGGAACCCAGGGTTACCGATTGCGCAGCGGAAGGTTTTTAAAATTTTTTATGCAATCAATAAACTAATCCATTTGTACAGTAATAATCAAATGTAATAATAAAGTGAAGAAACTAAAGTTTCATACCTACGTAGGAGGCTCCTTCACTTTGATACGAGCTGCTCCTGATTTGAACCACGTGATCTTCCTCGCTATCTCCCGGAACTGGTAACAGAGTGTGGGCGCGTCACGATATTCAGGACCTGTATGGAGGAAAAAGAGAAGAACACACACACAAAAACAAAACCTAGAAGTGCAGCATTTGTTTGTGCTCACCACACCCTAATATTTTTTCTCCTTTTGTTTTGCTTTTGTTTACTGTGCATGACTTGTTTTTCTTCTTCTCTCAAGCAATCAAATTGCTTTTCTTTTCTGTGTTCTTTTTTTTTATCTCATTTGGTTCACTCTTTAAAAAACAAAACCTACATTCGGTTTTAAATTTAAAAAAAAATATATATCTCATATATATTAAAAACAAACCAAAAATCTTATATTTGATTTTTAAAATTTTATAAAGATATCTCATATCTTTTTTAAAATTAATTAAATATTTATTTTGAATTCAAACATTTCAAATTCAATTTCAAATATTTAAATTAAAATAAAATAATCATATTATCTTATTTTATTCAAAATCAAATATCAACTAACACCCTCCATTTAGTGATTAACAACATAATTAAATAATCTTATTATTTAATTTATTTAATCATCATTATTCATTAATTAAATAATCCCATTATTCAATTAATTCCCGAATAAATACGTGTCACTTTCATAACACAATTAATTGGACAATCCAATTAATTAACCGTGACTCTTGTTACCTAAATCGATCGGGCTAGCAAGGGGACCTAATGGACCCACAGTATTTTGAGCTCCAATAATTCTTAGAAATTATTAATTAAACTCTTTAATTAATATTTCATGATTATTAACTTCGGTGTTATTCCACTAAAAACCCGAAGCTACACTCTCTCAACTGTAGACGTTTTTACACAAACCAATAACTCTCGGTGTCCATCAATATAGCTATTACATATGTTATAATCCTCCACAAGTAGTTCATAATTAGAGCTGGGTCATAATGTCCGTTATACCCCTCTAATCATATCTTTCCATTAAGTACCATTGATTCTCAAATGAACAATAAATCCTACATTCCTTACGGAATTAGGAGAGCGCTCATATTGTTCAAGCCCCGAATCAACCCTTAAGGGAACTACCATCTACTTATCACAAGAAGGAGTAGATTCCACTATTGTGTACAAACCTTCCCAGCCACAAGCCAAACCGCGATCCCAACATACGGAGTATATTGATCGGGAATGCAACTCCGACCTCACCTATGGTATATCAAAGACCACGATCTAACCTGAAGAAGTCGATAAGACACTCATGATTAAGATCACCCACATATAGCCATCATAAGTTGATATATATGAATCTCATTGTTAAACGGATCTTAGTGAGAGATTCATATAGATCATGGCCCAGTCCTATATGATCACATCATACAAGGTGCCTCCATTCTCATATCTACATATGAATGATCCAGGATAGGATCACCGTACACTACGAAATGGACCGCAGCTGTAGATTAACCACAAATAAAGTACCCAGCTTTATTTGCTATCTACGGATTCTTTAAATTGCTCGTTTCAAACTGAATCCATCTATATATGACACTCATATACTCAGTTCGAAATTACATCCGGCAATTTTGGATGTTAAGTGCACATGTTATATAAAGTATGACACAAAATGAATGAATATACTACTTCTTTTATTTATTTTCAAATTATATTTACATATTACAAGCTTTAGGGCAAAAACCCCAACAATCTCCCACTTGCACTAAAGCATGTGAGTCATGTCTCGTAACCCTAGACCTTCTAGGTGACTTTCAAACACTTTAGCCGGCAAGGTCTTTGTAAATGGATCAGCATGATTGTCTTGTGAGGATATCTTAGTGACGATCACATCTCCTCTCTGCACTATCTCTCTAATAAGATGATACTTTCTCGCTATATGCTTCCCTCTCTTGTGGTTTCTTGGTTCTTTGGAATTAGCCACAGCACCACTGTTATCACAATAAAGTGTGATGGGCTTATCCAGATCCGGAACAACTTCCAGATCACTCAAGAACTTATGGAGCCAAACAGCCTCTTTAGCAGCTTCACAGGCGGCTATATATTCGGCTTCCATGGTGGAGTCAGCAATGTAAGATTGCTTTTATACTTCTCCACATAATGGCTCTACCATCTAGGGTGCATACTAATCCAGACGTGGATTTTCTAGAATCCCTGTCTGACTGAAAATCAGAATCTGTGTATCCTAACGGGATCAAATCCTGTCCGGAATACACTAGCATATAGTTTCTCGTTCTCCGAAGATACTTGAGAATAGTCTTGACAGCAACCCAATGATCTAATCCTGGGTTGGACTGGTACCTGCTGACTACTCCCACTGCATAGCAGATGTCCGGTCTCGTGCATAACATAGCATACATGAGACTACCTACTGCTGATGCATATGGCACACGTCTCATATCCTCAACTTCTTGAGGTGTCTTAGGACACTGTTCCTTAGACAAGTGAACCCCATGTCTAGAAGGTAAATTACCTTTCTTGGAGTTCTGCATCGAAAATCGCATAAGAATCTTGTCGATATATGATGCCTGAGACAATGCTATGAGTTTGTTCTTACGATCCCTTATAAGTTGGATCCTTAGAACATAACTCGCCTCTCCCAAATCTTTCATTTGGAATTGGCTAGCCAGCCAGCCCTTTACATCAGACAACACTCTTACATCATTCCCAATGAGTAGGATGTCATCTACGTATAGGACCAAGAAAACTACTTTCTTGTCAATGATGCGCTTGTAGACACAAGACTCATCAACGTTTTGCTCGAAGCCATAGGTTTTGATCACATCATCAAACCTTATGTTCCAAGATCTAGATGCTTGCTTAAGTCCATAAATGGACCTTTGCAACTTGCAAACCTTTTGCTCTTGATCTGGAGACACAAATCCCTCTGGTTGCATCATGTATATGCTTTCATCAAGATTGCCATTCAAGAATGCAGTCTTGACGTCCATTTGCCAAATTTCATAATCTAAATAGGCAGCAAGGGATAAGAGAATCCAAATAGACTTAAACATGGCTACTGGCTAGAAGGTCTCTTCATAATCGACCCCCTCTTTCTGGGTATAACCCTTGGCCACTAGCCTTGCCTTGAAGGTCTCTACCTTCCCGTCTACTCCTCTCTTCCTCTTGTAGATCCACTTACATCCTATGGGTTTTACCCCATTTGGTAAGTCTACAAGTTCCCAGACTGAGTTAGAGTACATAGACTCCATCTCGAGATTCATGGCTTTAAGCCATTCATCTTTATCAGGATCCTCCATTGCATTCTTAAATGTCAATGGATCATCCACACTATCAGCAGAGACAAGATCTTGTCCCTCACTTACACCCAAATAGCGTTCAGGCTGTCTCACAACCCTCTCACTACGTCTAGGTGGTAGTGTATCCTGACTAGGAATAATCCGACTTTCAGATGTTAATGGATTAACAACTCTAGTTGACTGAGTACTGGTCTCACCAGGCTCCAACTCATTTAATACAATTTTAGAACGAGGTTTATGATCACTTATATAGTTATCCTCA
The DNA here is from genome assembly GCA_033220585.1 of Dipteronia sinensis. NCBI lineage: Eukaryota > Viridiplantae > Streptophyta > Magnoliopsida > Sapindales > Sapindaceae > Dipteronia > Dipteronia sinensis. The sequence continues at coordinate 27,113,220 of CM065645.1, read as the reverse complement.
AGAAACGTTGCATTTGTCGATACAAATACTTTGTTATCTTCAGGACTATAGAAGTATCCACCTCTGGTCTCCTTGGAGTATCCTACAAACAAGCAGACCACAGACTTGGGATCTAGTTTTCCAGTTCTGTTCTTCAGCACGTGTGCTGGACACCCCCATACACGAAAATGTCGTAAACTAGCTTTACGACCTTTCCACAACTCTAGGGGAGTTTCAGGAACATATTTGGATGGCACTACATTCAAAATGTATGCCGCTGTTTGTAACGCATATCCCCAAAAGGAATTTGGTAATGATGAGAAACTAATCATAGATCTCACCATTTCCATTAGGGTTCTATTTCTCCTCTCCGCGACACCATTCAGCTGAGGTGTACTAGGAGCTGTGAGTTGGGATACTATCCCATACTCGACCATAAAGTCTTCAAACTCTTGGTCAAGGTACTCACCTCCACGATCTGATCGTAGAGACTTGATAGTCTTTCCTAACTGGTTCTCAACTTCAGCTCGGAATTCTTTAAACTTTTCAAATGTTTCCGACTCCCGTTGCATTAGGTATACATATCCGTATCTCAAGTAGTCATCTATAAAGGTGACATAATACTCATAACCACCCCTTGCTTTAACATTCATTGGTCCACAGACGTCTGAATGTATAAGCTCTAGTGGTTGTTTAGCTCTAAGCCCTTTTCCAGTAAAAGGTCTCTTAGTCATCTTACCTTCCAGACAAGATTCACAGACAGGTAAGGTGCCAACCTTTAACTCATTTAAAGATCTACTTTTTACTAGTCTGTTTATCCGGTCAAGGTTAATATGTCCAAGCCTTAGATTCCAAAGATACGTTTCGTTTTCTGGAGAAATCTTATGTCGTTTAGTTTTTGGTTTTTCAACTTTAAACATTTCGGTGTTGAGCAGTGTTGTATGCATTAACGGTCTTAACGCATACAAATTGTTTTAATTAATTCCTGAACAAATATTCAGACCATTCTTTGCAATAATAACTGATTTATTATCAAAAGAAACAGAATATAATTGTTCTAACAACTTAGAAACGGAAATTAAATTCCGTGTAAATCCAGGAATAAACAATACATTGTCCAACAAAATAAAATTATTATTACAAAAACGTAATCTAATTACGCCCACTGCTCATGCCGACACGACATCCCCTGACCCCACTCGCATCGAGAAGGCTCCCTCCTCAAGCTGTGTCCAAGAATCAGTCCACTGCAAAGAAGAACAAACATGGTTAGTGGCCCCTGAATCAACTATCCAGGGTGAAGAATCATCTTCAACTAAACATGACTCAAGAACAAGTAAATCATATTTACCTTTCGCTTTCTTCTTCTTGGCTACCTCCTCTAGATACTGAGGACAATTCCTCTTCCAGTGTCCGACCTTGTCGCAATGGAAACATTTTCCTTTGCTTTTGTCTATGGAGGCGCCTTTCTTTTTGCTTTGGGCTTTCTTGGGTTTGGGCTTACCCTTCGCCTTCCCAGCAGACCTCTTCCTCTTGTTATTATTGGAGGAAGATGGTTCGGCAACATTTGCCTCACCGGTCTTACTTTTGCTGTCCTTGGTCATGGACTCAAAAGTAGCGAGCTCATTGAGCAACTGTATGAGACTAAACCTTAACTTGTTCATCCCGTAGTTGTTCTTAAACTAATCGAAACTCTTCGGAAGAGTCGTTAGTATGATGCTTACTTGACTGGGTTCGTCAATGGCCCCGCCATTGACTTCTGCCGTGTTGAAGTAGGACATCATGCTCAGGACATGTTCCCGAACTGATGTACCTTCCTTCATGCGAGCGAGCATAGCGGAACGAACAGCTTCGTGTCGCTTTTGCTCGGAGGGCTGCCCGAACATAGCTTGCAATGACTCCATAATTTCGAATGCTGTAGTCATTGCTTCGTGCTTTGTGACAAGCACGTCTGTCATAGAAGCTAACAGATATGTTCGGGCCTTCTCATCAGATGAGACCCATCGCTGGTATGCCTCACGAACAGTTCGTGTGGCATTGGCAGTAGGCACCGGAGGACATTCCTCCGTAAGCACAAACTTGAGGTCTTTGGTAACCAGTATTGCATTAATGTTAAGTTTCCATTTTGTGTAGTTATCACCAGTTAATTTATCGTTTGCAAGTATTTGTAATAGTGCAGATGACATGGCTGAAAAAACATAAATTAAAGATTCATTCAATCATACATTCTAAACATGTGCTAATGTTCGGCATAAAATTAAACATGATGCATGAAGATGTTTAATGAACAAGAACAACCCTAAAAACAATGTTTCTATGCCACGACAATCCAACATACCACAAGCAAGTGCCGCCTTAGGGTCGGTCAAATTCTTGCATGTTGGATCGAGACCTTCTCAGTCAAAGGATATACCAGAATAACTCTTATGCCAATATCATTCAACCATCGTTTATTAGGTCATGTTTTTAATTAACCAATTTAATTAAAACCTTGTGAGTGTAACCCATCATTTCAGATCTCAAGAGCTTAACTCGAGAATTGCCGCTTTAAGGTCGGTCAATCCTGAAATCCCCTCCGAAATCCTATCTGTTAGGAAGTCAACCTTGGTATTGATTCTTATGGAAACCCTCCTTTGGGAGGACGAAAACAAAGCCGTCACGAGGCCCCACTCGAATCTCACGGTGTTGAACTAATGATGGAGACCGCGGGATATAATTTCGTATATCCCTCTCCCACTCACTATTTTATATTAAGGGTTTTCTATTAATATTAATGCACCTAGATTAAACTAGATTAAACGGCTAATTTTAATCTAAGCGTCAAGTGCATTAATCACAAATTATTAGAATCCTATTCCAATAATTAATAAACTAAATTGATTTTTAACACTTAAAAATTTAGTTTATTAGTGATAATTCAAATCTATGTAAACTGTTTACTAAGACTAGAATTATTATTAAATGTGTATTTACCATGTTTTAACTATTAAAACTAAACACATTATTTAGGTCCAATTATTATTAGGAGCTTAATCAAATTAATCCTAATATATATATTAAGGACCCTACTAATCTAAGTTTTTAAACTTTTTAATAAAAAGATTAGTAATTAATGAGATTTACTAAGTTTTTACTCCTAAAAACTAATCCCATTAAAAATAGCCAATTATGTGAATAACCCATTTTAATCAAATTAAAAAAAATTAAACACATAATATAGATGGCTATAATGCATGTATGATATATCAACATATATATATATATATATATATATATATGTGTGTAGGCACAACTAATTTAAATGACATGTATATGCATGGCAATGCTTAATCATCAAATAATTAAAGCATACATGAGTTGACCGAGTATTGTGGATTATTTAACCTAAAAATTGGAATCTAATTACAAAAATTATTCCCAAGGCATCCCTTGGTCTTCTTGTAATTTCCAAGATTTCCAATCTCTTCAGGTCATGTGCGCTGGTAGCATGCGTGGGTAGTGTGCGCGCTGAGGCATCGCTGGACTGGTCTGTTGCGCGCTGTTGCGCGCTGGTAGGCGCTGCACGTTGAGCGCTGGTCATGCGATGGTCTGCATGTGCACAGGTAGGTCGCGTGGGAAGGCATCGCTATATAACACGTGCTTGTGTGCCTGCGCGCTGGTGGCTGGTGGCATGCGCTCTGGTAGATCGCGCGATGGTAAGATTGCGCGCTCTGCATGCTCGCTGTCACGTTGCACTACCAGGTCTTCTTTTACATTTTTTTTTAATACAACAGTAAAAAAAATAAAAAAAAATATAACAACATTATACAACCCAGAAACACTCTAAATCCACAACACCATAAAAAATTACGATCAACCATGTTTTTTTTTAAATTAAACAATTTAATTAAAATAAAAAAACATCATACACTGATCAAAAAAAATATGTGTCTACACATTCATACATATCAGGAGTAATCGAATTTGATTATACTGTACAAAAATTGGCTCTTATACCAATTGTTGGAACCTAGGGTTACAGATTGCGCAGTGGAAGGTTTTTAAAATTTTTTATGCAATCAATAAACTAACTCATTTATACAATAATAATCAAATGCAATAATAAAGTGAAGAAACTAAAGTTTTATACCTACGTAGGAGGCTCCTTCACTTTGATACGAACTGCTCCTGATTTGAACCACGTGATCTTCCTCGCTATCTCCTGGAATTGGTAACAGCGTGTGGGCGCGTCACGATATTTAGGACCTGTATGGAGGAAAAAGAGATGAACACACACATAAAAACAAAATTTAGAAGTGCAGCATTTGTTTGTGCTCACCACACCCTAATATTTTTTCTCCTTTTGTTTTGCTTTTATTTACTGTACATGACCTGTTTTTCTTCATCTCTCAAGCAATCAAATTGCTTTTCTTTTCTGTGTTCTTTTTTTTTTTATCTCATTTGGTTCACTCTTTAAAAAATAAAACCGACATTCGGTTTTAAATTTAAAAAAAATATATATCTCATATATATTAAAAACAAACCAAAAATCTTATATTTGATTTTTAAAATTTTATAAAGATATCTTATATCTTTTTTAAAATTAATTAAATATTTATTTTGAATTCAAACATTTTAAATTCAATTTCAAATATTTAATTTAAAATAAAATAATCATATTATCTTATTTTATTCAAAATCAAATATCAACTAACACCCTCCATTTAGTGATTAACAACATAATTAAATAATCTTATTATTTAATTTATTTAATCATCATTATTCATTAATTAAATAATCTCATTATTCAATTAATTCCAGAATAAATACATGTCACTTTCGTAACACAATTAATTGGACAATCCAATTAATTAACCGTGACCCTTGTTACCTAAATCGATCGGGCTAGCAAGGGGACCTAATGGACCCACAGTATTTTGAGCTCCAATAATCCTTAGAAATTATTAATTAAACTCTTTAATTAATATTTCATGATTATTAACTTCGGTGTTTTCCACTAAAAACCCGAAGCTGCACTCTCTCAACTGTAGACGTTTTTACACAAACCAATAACTCTCGGTGTCCATCGATATAGCTATTACATATGGTATAATCCTCCACAAGTAGTTCATAATTAGAGCTGGGTCATAATGTCCGTTATACCCCTCTAATCATATCTTTCCATTAAGTACCATTGATTCTCTAATGAACAATAAATCCTACATTCTTTACGGAATTAGGAGAGCGCTCATATTGTTTAAGCTCCGAATCAACCCTTAAGGGAACTACCATCTACTTCTCACAAGAAGGAGTGGATTCCACTATTGTGTACAAACCTTCCCAGCCACAAGCCAAACCGCGATCCCAACATACGGAGTATATTGATCGGGAATGCAACTCCGACCTCACCTATGGTATATCAAAGACCACGATCTAACCTGAAGGAGTCGATAAGACACTCAGGATTAAGATCACCCACATATAGCCATCATAAGTTGATATATATAAATCTCATTGTTAAACGGATCTTAGTGAGAGATTCATATAGATCATGGCCCAGTCCTATATGATCACATCATACAAGGTGCCTCCATTCTCATATCTACATATGAATGATCCAGGATAGGATCACCGTACACTACGAAATGGACCGCAGCTGTAGATTAACCACAAATAAAGTACCCAACTTTATTTGCTATCTACGGATTCTTTAAATTGCTCGTTTCAAACTGAATCCATCTATATATGACACTTATATACTCAGTTCGAAATTACATCCGGCAATTTTGGATGTTAAGTGCACATGTTATATAAAGTATGACACAAAATGAATGAATATACTACTTCTTTTATTTATGTTCAAATTATATTTACATATTACAAGCTTTAGGGCAAAAACCCCAACACAAGAATCCTATCTCTAGGTGGATTTACTTGGTGACAAAGAATCCTTTTTCAAAAAAAGATTTCTTTTCCACACCAAGACTCTTAATCCAACTCAAATAGTGTATTTGTGATTATATTAAAGACTTCCTTATTTGATTAGATAAATAAATAAATTCTTTATTTATCTACTTACCAAATTAAGTTATTTATATTTATTATACTACTATAATAGTATACTACTAGGAAACATAATTCCTAGTCAGAAAAAGATTTTGATTTTTAATTAAATAATTAATAATCAATTAATTAATTTCCATTTAATCAAACAATAAAATAAAATAATATTTTAGGCTACTATTATAGCCTTGCCGCCCACACAAAAAATATGGGCCAAATATTATTTTCTTATTTTATTTAATCCATTCTGGCTTTAAATAAAAGCACACATATGAACCAGACTCATTCTTACTAAAAGAAACAAGCCCACATGCCTCTCAGTAATATATTAATATAATTTGAGCAGCTCAATAAATAAATAATGTGCAAATTATATTCTTAATATATTAAATACAATTCTAGATGGACCCATAAATTAGTCCGGTAGAATATATCAAATGATCCATGCAAGTCTGTATGGATTGCGGATCTTGGAGGGCTATTTAAATTTAAGCTTCAATAGACATAATCTAATCGTAATCAACAAATGATTCACTTAGGTCCGATCTATTAATTTTAGCTCATTCCACTAAAGAGCTAAAATTGAACTCTTAAATAAAGATAGAATAAGAAGATGTTTCTCATTCATACCCTAGACAATCTTATTGGAGATAGTGTATCCTTGTGTATAATATCAGTAATCGCCAAGAGCTCATAGACCGCCTATAGCTCTCCTAGTTACCATATTTACTCATATGACCACGTTTTGAACTTGGATATTTTGACTTGTTCAGAAGCCATGTTTTCAATAGACATTATCGAAAACTCAACGTTGAGATTTAATATCCAATACCTCAACAATATCCATATGATAATATTATACTCTCATTCAATAAATTGAGCCACGATGTCCATATCTATAAATGAAGCCATTTATCGATTAACAAATGATAACACTTGCAATCATAAGTCCATCATTTATCTCAGGATTAAGATAGACTCTCCGATTGTCCTCATAATGAAAAGACTTGTATTTACTGACGGTTCTAGATAAAATATTTCATTGTGATCCTATTCAATGCACCCAGTGCACTAGATTCTTTTACTCGAAGACCCTTTCGATGATTTTAGACTCATCATAACTCATTTGATCCCATTCAAATGCCAGCAAAAAAATTCTACAACTTTATGATAAAGTTGTGAACGTTTATTCAAGACTAACTAAAGAATTGTGTCTACCTCATACAGATCCAGATGTACGAACAATTCTTCCTTTCTCATAGTCTTTTGACCTTATGCTTATTTACTTTGACAATTATCATTATAAATGCTATAAGATTTTGTAAAACTAGAAATCACTTTATTAATATGAAAAGATTGTCAATTACAATATTACACTCTTGCTATTGAGCATAATCCTAACACAATCCTCCTATTCAATTGAACTTAGAGAGCCAAGCATCATGTATACTAGATTCTCTACACATATAATTTCTCAAACAACTCATGAAGAGAGTCATATACAATCAAACACAAATTGCTTTTGAAATCAAGTAAAACCTTGAATAGAACAAATTAGATAGATTTTCATAAAAGATATTGAGTTCATTACAAATACCCATATTTACAAGTGAATCACATCAATCCCTTAATAAGATTTAGCTACTCATGACAAATGAATGAAAATAAATAGGAGAAGAGAGATAGAGAAGACTCATGTAGACATTCTCCTTCCTTCAAGCTTGAATCCAATCTCCCATGTGTCCTTGAGTAGATGAGGAAGATGATAGTTAGATTTTGGTTTAGTGATTAGGGATAGAATTGTATTAGAGAAGGGAACAGAGAATAATTAAGATTATTTTTAAATGATAAAACTGATGTATTTATATGCTTGAGAGGCTAGGGTACGAAATAGGCTTGAAAGGACAACTTTGTCCTTTCTTGAAATGGCTGAAAACAAGATTTTGCACAGCTGAACCGCGTAGTGCGTGAGTTATGCGTGGGTATCATACCCGCGCACCTGCCTGCGCAGAGGCTCTTCACAATCTTCCATCACCCGGTGCACTGGTAATTGCACGGGCAGTGCACGAGTGAGAGTGCACAGGTAAGACCTGCGCAGTTACCCGCGCACAGGCCCTTCTGTCCGATCTTCACCCGGGGCATGGGTCGATGCATGTGCAGTGCACGGGTATAGGACCCGTGCACTATGCTTCTGGGCACTGTTTCTCTGACTTTTGACTTGTTTTTCGCCCGAAAGTCCCGGTTTCAGCTTCTAGCCTCTGAAATCCATTGAATGCCTACAATATCAACAAAAGAGCCATAAATACACATAAAAAACTCCCAAGCACGAGACAAAGTGCAAGGATATGAGGGACAAAATGTATGACATGTTTGGTTAGATCATTGATACACTCATAAAATATGGACAATTCAAGCTATAATTTGGAAATAAAACAACACACAAATCAAAAAAACTAAAAACAAAACAAAACAAAACCTAAGATCTAAGAACAATACATAACCACTCTTAGATCTAAACAAAATAAGAAAACAAAAATATAAAACACAAACGAATAAGATACACATTTTATCCTTTAAGCACTAGGCAGTTTCCGCCTTATTCAACAACATATTCCACAAGCACATTAATTAAGATCAATAAATGCATTCCACTATCCTTAAAGCACAAAACTAAGTCTCAATCACAATCATCTCAACTCCAAACATGGAGGAGTCAATTGGAGACATTTATGTTTAGGAAGCAAGTGTACAGGATTTACCTCTTGTGGCTGCGCATCGGCTTCTTTTCTTCTTTAAGCTCACTCACGGTCCATCCCGCATCTTTGGTTTTCAAACCAACCAAGCCTTCGCGCACTACCGTTTCACTTTGTGGGGGTTGTTGTGTGTTGTTCCAACACTCTATCGTTCTAATGAGTTGTGCGGTCCATCTGACCTGAAAATTTTCTTTACCTAGCACAAAACAACTTAAATAATATCAAATGCATATGCTTGATACAAAAAGAAAAATAACAAAAACAAACACACGACATAACAATTAACACATAACTAAACACACAAACAAAATCCACAAAGCAAATAAATCTAAGCTATTTACAAAAACTAAGCTAAAACTAATGAGCGTGTTGGTTTATCCCGTAAGTGTACGAATCGTTTGACTATCGCGTGGCAGCAAGTACAGGCTCATTCCTATGGGGAGGGTCATTGTTATTAAGCCATCTCCAACTATAACATTATTAAAAACAATGTAAATAGAACATGGAAGGGGTGAGAATGATGTGTATGAAGTAAAAGCATAATGTGGAAAGTGTGTGAGCGTGTGAAAAAAATAACCTAAAACTAAAGTATAAAAGTAACCAGGTGCTTGCTTTTGTAAATTAAAATACTCCTAAGCTAAGTTAAAATACTCCTAAAGGCATGACAGCCTAATTAAGAAAACAAAGGTGGCTAGGAGAGATGCAAGATAGTGGTCACACAAGGTAAATAAATTCACCAAACACACATGCACATCATGATGATTATACAAATTTAAGCATCATTCAACTCAGATAAAGTGATCGTTCTCTAAATCAAGGAATTACCGAAATCAATTCATCACTCAACCAAGGTTATGGAATGAGCAATTGTGTCTTATGGTCAAAGACCCATTAAGCACAATAACATAGAACCGAAACCTATTCTAGCAAGCTTACACATAAAACAAGTTTCATCCATTATTTAGAGCTAGATAGTTAAGATTATGCCCGTAATAGTCATCCGAAGGCACAACCCTAACTCTCATTCACTCAAATAATTCCAAACATGGCATTTCGAATCATCCATCAACATACATACAAGAATGTGATGTTACATTATACTACTCCTAAATTAAGTTAAACTACTCATAATTTCATTCATGAATACACATCAATTTCTAATTGTCAATACACATGCATGTAACAATAAGAGATTAAATCATAAGAATAACAAAGAATGAAATAATACCCAAATCAAATCTAGCATAAATCATACATAAATAGCACAAGTTTATTTTTACAAATATTTCTTAGTGGGGATTACACATCAAAGAAAACAAGAAATACAAAGAGAAGTGAGTAGTAGAGAAAACCCTTGAAGAAATCTCCTCCAAAGTCTCTCCATTTCCTTGTTGTGTGCATGGCTCAAAATTGGTCATGAGAGCCCTCCTTTCTCCTTGCAATCTTCTCTATGGTTAGTGGAAAATAAAGTGATGGTGGTGGATGGCGATGCTCCTATGAAGGTTTTCCTCCATGGGAGCTTGAAGCTCCTCTCTCTTGGTTTGGTGAAAGTAGATTGGAAGAATTGTTGAAGAAGAAGGATAATAGATAATAGAAGAGGCAAATAAGGTGTTTTTATATGCTGAGCAGATTAGGGCACAAAATTGGGTGTAAAAGACCAAGTTGCCCTAATAATTTCACGTGATTGTAGATTTGGCGGGCTCTTTACGGCTTAGCTGTGCGGCTTGTTGCCCACACATGCATCCCACACTAGGCAGTGCGACATGTTGGTACGACTTCTTGCCCGCATTGACTAATCTCACACAAGTCTCTAAAGTTGGGTGTGGGTTCCTCAGTGCGGCCTGTAGCCTACACTGGCCTTCTCGCATAATCTTCTGATCTTTCGATGTAACTTTATTATATAGATTGTTGCCCACACATTTCTCTGGTCTGTAGTGCGAGTTCCTAGTGCGGCTTGTTGCTCGCACAGATAGCCCGCACTTCCTTCTAATTGAATATTTGCCCCCTGTTTTCCTTGCATTCTTCACTTTATAGACAAACACCTTCTCTAGGGAACATTTACCTGTACATGGCTAAAACACACGTTATATATACAAAAGCGTTGGAAAATGATAGAGCATGAAAGCTAGGAAAACAGGAGCTCTAAATGTGAACATTTGTAGAACGATCAGTCTCAGTATCGTGTTTTTGTTCTTCAAACGTACTATTTGTTTTTGTTCATTCATTCATTCATTCATGAGCACTTAGATTCATTCTCTTTAGCAATTATTGAGTTTTGATTTCTTGAGGAAATTTCAAGAAGGTAAGGAGTCTTACGAAGACTGTAAATGTTCGTGAGCAGGGTAAGGAGTCTTATAAAGACCGTCAACGTTCGTGAGCGAGGCAATGGGTCTTACGAAGGCCTCCACGTTTGTGAGCTCAATGGTGACAACTTAAAAAAAGAAAAGAAACAAAAGAGTAGTCAATAAGGAGACTTTAATTGGTGTGAAGCTTATGCTAGAGAAAATATTGAATTTCAAAGGAGCTTTCAAAAAAAAAATTCACAGCAAGAGTTTTCAAGAATTTAATTTTCTTATTCGCATGAGACCATTCATTATGTTATAACTAATATAAATAAATGAGCAATACCAGGTTTTCCAAAAATAAAGTCTAAATTTATTCTAAAAAATATTATAAAACTTCATTTTTTTTTTGAAATATTACACCATTATATAAATTTGAGGTTTTTTTTGGAAATGAGAATGACTCAAACCCTCAACCTCGTGGTGCAGGTGTGAGAGGTTTACTATCAGACCAACCTCATCTCGTCATATAACTTCGGTTCTAAAATAAAATTTCAAGATCAACCTAATCAGAGAAGTGTCTCTCTCTCTCTCTCTCTATATATATATATATTTCCGCGTAATGTTGTAGTTAGATTGTTGTACACGGAAGAAAGGGGATTCATATTTTCCTCCCAGAGCATGTAGCAACTGAATTCTAACCACAAACTTGTATAAAAGAAATTGTCAACAAAAAGAAACAGTGTGAAATTAAAGTTGATTCTCTTGTGAGAGTTTTAGAGAGTGTTTGAAACTAGTTTGTTTTGAGTTATTGTGCTTCATTGTTTTAAGTCTCAGTAGTGTGTTTCTGATCTTCAAACATGCTATTTGTTTTCGTTTGTTAGTGCATTCATTCCTGAGCACTTAGATTCATTCTCTTTAGCAATTATTGAGTTTGGATTTCTTTAGAACATTTCAAGAATGCGAGGAGGCTTACGAAGGTTGTAAACGTTCGTGAGCAAGGTAAGGAGTCTTACGAAGACCGTCAACGTTTTTGAGTAAGGCAATGAGTCTTATGAAGACCTTGATGTTCGTGAGATCAATGGTGACAGCTTAAAAAAAAACATAAACAAAAGAGTAGTTAGTAACGAGACTTTAGCCGTCGTGAAGCTTATGCTAGAGAAAATTGTGGTAACTTAGACATTGAATTTCAAAGAAAGAGCTTTCAATTTTCATTTCAAAGAAAGAGCTTTCAGGAATTTAATTTTCTTATTCGCGTGAGACCATTCATTTTGTTGTAACCAATATAAATAAATGAGTAATAACAGGTTTTCCAAAAAAATGGTATAAATTTATTGTGGAAATGGTGAGAAATGTCACCTTTTTGTCTCGCTGTTGCACCAACGTCACCGGTTTAATAACTTATGTTTAAAAGGCACCTATTTTGGTGAACTACCAAAATTGCCCTTAAATAATCAATTTTTAATTGTCTCTGTACTTCCATCTCCACACTTGAAACGCTGAAGGCAGGAACTCCTCTCTTTCTCTCTCTACAATAAATTTCAAAACTACTCTACTCAACGTTCTTCAGTAAGCACAACAAGGTAATATGTTTGTCTGAAATACTGTTTTTGATCCTTCATTTTTTAAAAACGTTTCTTTTGTAAACATGAAACTGGTTTTGTGAATATTGAATCTGTGAAATTTGAATCTCCGAACCTGTTAATAAAAAGCTCGGAGCCTGTTTGAAAATGCTCGGAGCCTGTTTTAAAAAGCTCGGACACTGTTTGAAAAAACTCGGAGCCTGTTTGAAAAAGCTCGAGCCTTTGGACAAAAGGCTCGAGCCTTTAGAAAACAAGCTCGGAGACTTGAAAAAAGCTCGAGACTTTATAAAACAGCTCGAGCTTTTAGAAAACAAGCTCGGAACTTTGTAAAAACGTTCGGGACTTTTGTGAAAAAGCTCGGGACTTTTGTTAAAAAGCTCGGGACTTTGTGAAAAAGCTCGGGACTTTTGTAAAAAAGCTCGGGACTTTGTGAAAAAGCTCGGGACTTTTGTAAAAAAGCTCGGGACTTTTGTAAAAAAGCTCGGGACTTTTGTAAAAAAGCTCGGGAATCTGTAAAAAAGCTCGGGACTTTGTAAAAAAGCTCGACTCTTTTGGGATCTTTGGAAAAAAGGTTGGAGATCATAGTAAAAACCTCGGAAACTATTTTAAAAGGCTCTGAGCCTTTTCCATAGCTTTTATGTTTGTCATAATGGTTTGTGGTGATGAATGTTACAGGAGAATGAATCGGGTGAGAATAGTAATATCTTACAACGGTCGATGGGAGCAGTTACCCGACGGAAGTCAGAGGTTTGTTGGATCCGACAACCAAGGAATGTATGTGTCAAAGAATATGAGTTACGAAGAATTGGTGTCGATCGTGCATACCGTTGTGAAGTATGATGTAAACAAATACAATGTTGATCTACAGTCAATATCAATCGTTCCTGGCGCTACATGTCGCACATTTGTAAGAAATGACGATGATGTTCAGTTTATGCTAGGGGAAGATCGGGTGATCCCTCAAGTATGTGTTAGTCTAATTGAGAGGGCAACTGGAGATGTGATACGGAATGATATTCTTGCTCCTGAAAATACCCAACCATTTGGATCCGCTAGCGGTAGCAACCAAGTGTTCACACAAAGGAGTACCACTGAAGGTGGGGAAAACATATGTGCTGTCCAACCGGTAGTGGTCGACCATGCAGATGTTTGTGAACCTCAATTCGACGATGTGTTTGGTTGTCGATTTGAGATGAATGATGAGCGGTACAATGAGCAATACAATGAGATATACAATGAGGAGAACACTGAACCGAACCTTGGGCCTAACCAGGAGGTGGATAATGAGGCAAATATTGATCTGGTAGATCATGTAGAGAACACTGATGAAGATCATGTCCAAATTCAAAGACGTGGAAGACGTGTAGAAGGAGTTAGTTGCACTGGAGCAGATATGCCTGGTACTTCCGAGGTCCGGCATAATGTATCTACAGATGATTATGATAATACCACAACGTGGGTTATTCCCGGAGCAGATTCATACTCGTTTGGGATTGGTAGAAGCACAACCTTGGTAGCAGAAGAACCTACATGCATGATTTATAAAGGTCAGTTCTTTCCGACAAAAAAGGATCTGAAGAGACTAGTTGGCCTTTTTGCAATGCGGCGAAACTTCGAATGGAAGGTGAAAAGGTCCAATAAGACAACGTTACATCTTGTTTGTTTGATTGACAACTGTACATGGAAATTAAGAGCGGTGAGAAGAGATGAAGGGACGTACTTCCAAGTAAGAAGTTTTGTCAATGAACACAGTTGTCCATTGGAGGAGATTCACCGTCGCCACCGACAAGCTAGTGCAGTTATAATTGGAGAAGTGGTTGCACCTAGACTTCAACAACAAGATGGTCGTCTCATGCGTCCCAATGATATAATCGCCGATATGAAAACAATGTATGGCATCCAAATCATGTACAGTAAGGCATATCAAGCCTTGCATTATGCATTGTCACTGACCTATGGGACACATGAAGAAACCTTCCAACTACTGCTGTCTTTTGGTTACGTGCTGGAACAACAAAATCCCGGCACAATCACTGACTTACAGTGCGCTGACGACGGTAAATTCCTTTACTTTTTCATGTCATTAGGGGCCTCAGTTAGAGGTTTTCAGAGGTGCATGCGTCTGGTTATTGCAGTTGATGGTATCCATTTGAAGGGAAGATTCGGGGGTACAATGTTTGTTGCAACTGCCCAAGATGGAAACGAACAGGTGTATCCAATTGCTTTTGGGTACAGCGACTCCGAAAACAACCTTTCATGGGAATGGTTTTTGGATTGCTTGAAGGGTGCCCTTGGTCATATAGATGATCTGGTTTTTATTTCCGATCGACATGCAAGCATTGAAGCAGGGATTTCTAAAGTGTTCCCTTATGCAACCCATACCATATGTTGTTGGCACTTTGCTGAAAATGTGAAGAAGCGATTTCACAGAAAAGATGTTGCCAGCTTAATGGGCAAAGCCGCTAGAGCGTACACTGAATTCAAATATAACCGGTACATGGATGAGTTACGTAACCTGCACAAGAATGCTTTCGATTATGTTGAATCTGCCGGTCCACACAAATGGTCTCGTGTACACTGTCCCCAACGAAGGTTCAGGGTGATGACAACAAATGTTGCAGAGTGCATAAACTCATGCCTTAAATTCGCACGACAACTCCCTATGTTGACATTGGCAGAGTTCATTAGGAATATGTTACAGCGTTGGTTTCACGATCGACATCGAGCTGCACAGTCCATGCGTCATCAGTTGACCGACGCATCACATCTTGTGATGCTACAACGGGTCGAGAAGTGCGGTTATATGACCGTCAATCCAGTGGACTGGAACATTTTCTCTGTCAAACGGTCCGGAAAACAGTGGACTGTTGACTTAGCCCGGAAGACATGCACATGCAACAAATTCCAAATGGATCATTTTCCGTGTTCTCACGCACTCGCAGCGGCAAGGTACATTAACAGTATAAAATTATACCCTATATTAAGCAAGCGTGATTGTCACTTTTTTCATTGGTTTTGCAGGGAGCGGAATTTGGATTTTACATCCCTGTGTTCGGACTATTACAAGTGACAGACACTTATTGATGCATACTCAGTTCCTATTATGCCTGTTGGCCATCCTTCTTCATGGGTAGTGCCGTTCGACATCGCTGAGCGGGTGGTTTTAAATCCAAAGACCAAGAGACAATCAGGTCGCCCGATGGAGGGTCGACATGCATCGTCTTCCGAGAGGACAACCACCCAATCGTGTAGAAGATGTGGACAATCAGGTCATAATAGCAGGAGGTGTTCTAATCTGCCCTTGATTAATGAAGGTCCGAGCAGAATTGTTCCCGAGGAATACCGTCGCAAGTGTAGCGTATGTCATCAAGTTGGACATAACAAACAGACGTGCCCACATAAGGAATCTGCCGAGGAGTGAACCGAGCCGTTCATACTTATTGTTTAATTAAGTTGGGGTGTTAATTATTACTTGTGTTATTGTATGATATGAAATGCGTGTGTTGTACTTGTAAATGAAAACACTTTAAATTTTAAACAAAAAATTTATAATTTGAAAGTTCATTACTATAATTGTTTGTACATCGACAACTACAACATCTAATGTGGCTTGGAGTTACAAAAAATCTCCATAGCCATCTTCTCCCATATGGTGCACATATCTTCTTCTGACCAGTCGAACGTCATCCTGTTCGCCAGTACGTACTCCATCAATCTCAAGGTATGAGCACCACAGTTACCCCTGCGACTCAGCACATGAACAACCGTTACAATAGAAGTTGAATAAAACAAACTTAAAGTTTAAATGATGTTCGTACAGTCATACCCTCTAGTCTGTTGGGGCACATGTGTTGTAGACACCATGCTTACCCCAAAGGGCCTATTCCGCTTCTCATACTTCACCTCGCCCGTTGGTCTGGCATCGTGAAACCCCACCTGATGCAACATCGAGGGTAGAAACCACCGCAATGGAGCGACCTGCTCTTTCCTGATCTGTAGGGGGACTTCCTGTCTGAACGGGTCTAGCAGGTGGATCTTCCCGACAGTAAGGTCAACGCTGGCCACGAGCCAATGCTGGCCACCAATGTTGCACGGAATAAGGATCTGTACCAAGTGTTCAAGATATTGTTATGGTCAAAATAAGAATTTTTAATTAAACACATTGAAACCATAACTGTATTTTGCTCACCGCGTCAACCTCGTGCCATGGTCGGTTCCCTACCGGGAGCAATCCACATACCGTCATCAGATCTTCAGGGGACCACCTGTACTTCAACACAGACCAGTTTTTTGGGGCTTTGCCCACAGCATCGCGAGGCATGATTCTCCGCCACTGAAACTCCAGCATTGACTGAAAATAGACAACGAACTGAAACGTTAGAAACAGGATGAAACACAACAAACAAACGTGTGAAAACAGTACATTTGAAACACTTACATAGAACTGAGAATCTAGTAGGTTCATCCTCTGAATGTAGACAGTGGGGAATGCTCGTTGACGCTTCCGTAAAATATGCAGGTACGCGTCAATATGCTGACAATATAAACATTATACATTGTTAGTATTCTTCCATAAGTTAAACAAACTTAAAAGACAATCAAAGTAAGGAAAGTACCGTGTCCTCCAACTCCATAAAGTTGGTTTGCAACCGGTGGAACCAAGTCACAGGCACGGGGGTCATCAGATCCACATCACGTCTGTGTAATTTTCAATTATTTAGGAAAACAACTAATTTAACTTAGGTGTTTCAAAATAAATTCACAATATTTTAATACTTACAATTCCCCCGTCACGTTCCTCTTGTAGGCCTTGTAAGCCGCAAGCTGGTCAGCGTCTACCAATCCATTGGGCCTGAATGTATGTGCTGATGACATGGGCAGTGTCCTTGGCCTCTTCGGCCGATAGGGGTCAGTGTATGGGCTCATCAACTGCCAGCCTCGTTTACGCATCCGCTGCTGCCTATGCTGACTGTGGACTGGGGGGTGTTGGGAGGAGGAACTCTGTCCCCGTGGATCACGTCGAGGGCTCCGGTGGGATGGGTTGTGTCGGGATGGACCGGCAGTGTCACTAGGGGGTGAGGTGTGACGGGATCGAGTAGAGGAGAGCGGTGTCGGATGGACCGCAGGGGTGCTCCCTATGGATCACCTGGTCAGGTCATGAGTGTGGACTGTACGGGAGGAGGGACTCTGACCCAGTGGACTGAACGGGTCCGCTGTGTGGTCCTGGATATAAACAGGAGGATCCACATCCTGTACCTCCATAAGCAGCGGATACTCTAATATCGCCTGGGTAACTGTCTCCCCAAATACTCCTGTATCCGTGCCACCAGGGACTTGCATCTGTTGGTCTCGTAATGTATCTCCAGCTGTTGGACCCTGTGTCTGAGGTCCATCAGCCTCCGTCGTAGGTCCGGTGGCTGGGTCTGTCCCTCCGTCTCTGTCTGTACGGGGAGAGTCTTGATCATGGGAGGGTGGACCATCCCTGCCAGACTGTGATGTCGAACCCCACCGCCCCCGGAGAAAGTCCATCACCTCCCTATGCTGCCTATCCCGTTCCCGATCACTCTTCCGGATATCCTCCCGTAACGCAGCGACTGCATCCATCACATCTTAGATTTTTTGTTCCAAACGATCCTGAAACAAAATCATTATTGTCAGTACCAAAACCCAACACTTGTTTCAACATAAATAATGCATTACACCATTTTTTACATACCTGGCGATGCCCTCCAACGTCTTCTCGTGAATGTACTCCACCGGGCATCGCAAAGCGAACCTGTCTGCGCCTAAGAGGACTCCCAGCGACAAACTCCGGGTCCGAACCCTCCGTATCCGGCCTGTGCCTGAGGGGACTCCCACCACCAAACTCATGGTCGGAACCCTCCGTATGACTGGGTCCGGCAGTCGTATGATGTAAGGGATCCGGTACCGAGCCGTCGTGTCCATCGGCAGCCATATATAGACTGCCTCCCTCATTTATGCCCTCGTAGTACCGTGCAACCCTCTCAGCTGCTGTCGGCACCAGTGCAGTCCTCACAAACATCTGAAATCGTGGTTAGACCATTCTATTTGTATAATCGTAATATGTAAACACTTTAACACAATAGATCCTTACCCTGGCTAAGAAATTTTTTTTGTCCAGCTTGTCCGACCTTGGTTGCTTTTGCAACTGCCATTTCAGAATACGGGGGGACAACTCAATCTCCCTACGAGTCCCAAATCGGGTCCCAAGCTCGGGGATAACCTCATACGTAAATACCTATGTAATAGAACAAGTTATTCAGAATCCAATCATTTATTCTGTAACTCATGGAAAAAAAATTTCAGGTTTTCAAACGATACAAATTCTAAATTCTCACCAACAGTGCGTGAGCTAGACCGTAAATGTTGTACGTCTCCACCGTGTGAACGTCAACGCCCTTTTCCTGCTGTCGTCTCTCATACCGCACACGTCGACCGTTTAAGGCATTCTTGAATCCAATAATGGACTGCCTATACACGTGGGCACCCCACGGGAATGCATCAAAAGCGTCCAAGTCCTCGACTAGCCGGATCTGCCATAATGGAACTTTCTCTCTCTCGTCCAACCCCATCAATATCCAGTTTAGCATATAAAGGAGGCACAGCTTCACAGCATCGTACTGCTCCTCAAATACACCGATCCGTAGAACAGCTTTCAGCTGTTCATAATCCACATCAGCTGCACCATTGAAATACCGTTGTTGTATCCCGTTCTGAACCATCTCATACCTCGTCGTGTCGGGAATCACTCCAAACTTCAATCCGGTGATCAGACAGAATTCAACCTTGGAGAACCGGACCGAACGAGTACCTAACATAAATCTCATCTCATCCTGCGGCCCATCGTGATGTAGCTCGCGCAATAGCAGTCGATGGACTACGCTACCCGAAAACTTCATCCCCCGATCCATCCTAAGGAAATGACCAAAACAAGACTCTGTATACCGACGTCGGTCTTCGACCTTGAATTGTTCTGGTACACTGTCTAGTGCGACGTCGATATCTTTAAGGTCGCTGAAATGGTCATGCCGAGTGATTTTTCCATCGTACCATTCATCCTCTGGAGTTTTAAGCAAATCCTTTAGTTCACTACTCATCTGCATTTTCATAGAAACAATGCATCAGTAAACTGTAAAAGGCTAGGACATAATAATATAAAATAGCAGAGAAGCAGTTTCAAAAAGCTCGGACTCATATTGAAAACGCTCGGACAGTGTGAAAAAAGCTCGGACACAGTTGGAAAATGCTCGGACACATATAAAAAAAGCTCGGGCACAGTTTGAAAAAGGTCGGGCACAGTTTGAAAAAGCTCGGGACCAGTTTGAAAAAGCTCGGACTGTTGAAAAAGCTCGGACTCAGCTTTACAAAGCTCGGACACTGTTTCAAAAAGCTCGGACACGTGTTGAAAATGCTCGGACTGTTTAAAAAGCTCGGACTCGGTTTTAACAAGCTAGGACTCAGTTTAAAAAAGCTCGGACTCGGTTTAAACAAGCTCGGACTCAGTTTAAAAAAGCTCAAAAAATGTTTCAAAAAGCTCGGAAACTGTTTCAAAAAGCTCGGACACGTGTTGAAAATGTTCGGACTGTTCAAAAAGCTCGGACTCAGTTTAAAAAAGCTCGGACAATGTTTCAAAAAGCTCGGAAACTGTTTCAAAAAGCTCGGACATGTGTTGAAAATGCTCGGACTGTTCAAAAAGCTCGGACTCAGTTTTAACAAGCTCGGACTGTCTAAAAAAGCTCGGCAACTGTTTGAAAAAGCTCGGACTCAGTTTCAAAAAGCTCGGAAACTGTTTCAAAAAGCTCGAAATCTGTTTCAAAAAGCTCGGGCTGTTTAAAAAATCTCGGGCACTGTTTCAAAAAGCTCAGAAATTGTTTTAAAAAGCTCGGCCACATTTTAAAATAGCTCGAGAACAGTTTCAAAAAGCTCGGGCATTTTCAAATAGCTCGGAACCAGTTTGAAAAAGCTCGAAAACCCAGAAAAAGCTCGGAAAACGTTTTAAAAAGCTCGGAAAAACCTCTTCAAAAGCTCGAAAAAGCTTGAAAAAAGCTCGGAATCACCTTGAAAAACCTCGGGAACCTAGATCTTCAACGGATTTACAAACCCTAACCTAACCCACAACCATTCTCAGATCAACAAACAAACATAATCTACAAGTTTAATCAACAACCAACATCAAACATGAACTTATTAAAAACAAAATCAACAACATAATCTGACTCAACTTACCGTCGATTGAAGATGCTCTCGTCTGAACACCCGATAAACACTGTTGTCCTACCGCCGGTTACTTCGACGTCTTTTTCAGACGGAAAACCACTGATCTTCCAACGCCGGTTCTTTTTCCAAGAGATGTTTTCTCTCTCTGGTTTTTCTCACTAGGTTTGAAAACAACAAAAACTCACTTGGAAGGGGTATTTTTTCTGGACACCTATATTGGTGCCTTTTAAACATGAATTAGTAATGTGGTGATATTTGCACAACACTCACCCCAAATAGTGCTATTTATTTTTTGAGCCCAAATTTATTCTCAATAATATTATATAACTTCGGTTTTTTTTTTTTTGAAATATTACATCATTATATAAATTCAAGGTTTTTTTTGGATAAAATGAGGACTCTAAACCGCAACCTCGTGGTGTAGGTATGAGAGATTTACCATCAGGCCAACTTTATCTCGTCATATAATTTCGGTTCTAAAATAATATATCAAGATCAACCTAACTAGAGAAGTTTATAGAGTCATTTTCCTGTCAGTGCGCACTGATAGAATTATATAAGAACATTGAATGTGAGCCACTCATTTATAAAAGAGTTTTGACAAGTGCATACATACCAAGTCAAAATATGTAAAATGAGTGGCTTACATTCAATGTTCTTATATAATTCTATCAGTGCGCACTTATGTGAAAATTATTGGAAGTTTATATATATATATATACCAGCGTAATGCTATAGTTAGATTGTTGTACACGGAATTAAGGGGATTAATATTTTTCACCTAGAGCATATATCAACTGAATTCTAACCTCAAACTTGTGATAAAAGAAAATGTCAACAAAAAGGAATTATTGAGTTTGGATTTCTCTAGAAAATTTCAAGAAGGTGAGGAGTCTTACGAAGACCGTCAACGTCGGTGACCAAGACATGACTTACGAAGACCTTGACGTTCGTGAGCTCAATGGTGACAGTTTAAAAAAAAAAACAAAAACAAAAGAGTAGTTAGTAAGGAGACTTTAGTTGTCGTGAAGCTTACGCTAGAGAAAATAGTGTTAAGCTTAGACATTGAATTTCAAAGAAAGAAGTTTCATAAATATAATTTTCTAATTAGCATGGGACCATTCATTTTGTTATAACCAATATAAACAAATGAGTGATATTGGGTTTTCCAAATAAATTGTCTAAATTTATTCTCAATAATATCATATAACTACAGTTTTTTTTTGAAATATTACATAATTATATAAATTTTAGGTATTTTTTAGAAAGGAGAAAGAATCAAACCCGCAACCTCGTGGTGTATGTTTTATCGATTTATCAACATACCAACTTCATCTCATTATATATCTACGGTTTTAAAATAAAATATCAAGAACAACCTAATCAGAGCGCTCTCTCTCTCTATATATATATAATATAATGATGAAGTTAGATTGTTATACATGGAATTAAGGGGATTCATATTTTCCACCCAGAGCATGTAGCAACAAACTTGGGATAAAAAAAAATGTCAATAAAAAGAAACAGTGAAATAAATGTTCATGACTCATGAGCTAATATCTATATTCTATACACTAAAAATTATCATGTAGGATTGCTGTATTTTACTCAAAATTTGAACGTCTTAACTTTAACACCGTAATTTTTAACAATGGGATATTTTATAGATATATCAGAGAGTCCACTTAAATTTTCATTTTATTTTTTATACTTAAAATTTATTTTCCTTCTTTTTGACAATTAGATCCGGATATACCCCTCATATATACATTATTAAAAATTATGAGTTCAAGTAATGTGGAACAACTCTGTTCCTCTGTAAGAATAACTATCTAGACGGTGCAAATTGTGCTTTATCTAGGTAGATCTCTAAGAAAAACTATTTGGATGGAGTTAGTTGTGCATAAAATCAAAGTGTCAATCACAGTGGAAAAGCAAAAGTGGCTGGCACTCTGGTGTGTATAGCTGGTGGTATTCTGCTAATTGTTTACGAAGAGGTGCCTTTGTTTAACCGTTCAAACTCAAAATCTGAAAATCTAAACCATTCACACTCTTCTGAGAAATGGACACTTGGTTGCATAGCTTTGACAGCAGGAACCCTTTTCTCTGGTCTTCATGGTTTGTTATTCAATCAAATATAGGCAAGAGATATCATTGCCAGTATACAAGCACTGCCATTGTTACCTTCTTCGGTGCCATTCAATCAGCTCTCTTGAGTTTGTGCACAAGCAGATAACTTTCCATCTGGGTTCAAAAGGGCAAAATAGAATTCATTTCAATACTGTTAAGTTTTCAAGTCAAGCTTTAGAATACATATAAAATTATCATATAGTGACTAAAATAGAACCTATACTTTTATTTGGATCATGCTAGAGTGTATTCTTGCCAAGTGCCCAAGTCTGACCTCAATGGTGACAACTTTCAAAAAAGAAAAGTTGGCAGACGAGTAGTCATGACTCATGACTCATGAGCAAGGAGACTTTAGTTTGCGTGAAGCTTATGCTAAGAGAAAATAGTGTAACCTTAGACATTGAATTTCAAAGAAAGAGCTTTTAGATTTTTTCTGTTCCGTCGCTAATCAGGAATTTAATTTTCTTATTCGCATGAGACCATTCATTGTTTCATTTTTTTTATAGGACCAGGATCTTCTCATAGCCGATATAAATAAATGAGTAATTCCAGGTTTTCGAACAAAATTGTCTAAATTTATTCTCAATAATATTATACAACTTCAGTTTTTTTGTTGTTGAAATATTACACTATTATATAAATTTGGAGTTTTGGGAAGGGGGAGGACCAATGCAAGTGTTAGAGAACCACCTCATCTTGTCATATAACTTCAGTTCTAAAATAAAATATTGAAATCAATGTTCAAATATAGTAGAACCACTGTAAATTAATCTCCTATAAATTAATAACCTCTCTATCGTAATAATTAATAATTTCTTTTTAAAACTTAGTATAAAATTTTGGTCCTGACTATCACATAAATTAATAATATCATAAAAGTAAAATATATATTACATAATATTCAAGAACTAGAAAAATACTTTAAGATGCTAGTTTGCACAAGGCCACCATGTTTGATATTTTTGACTTCATTCTTTATTTTTTGAATTGACCTTAAGAAGTTATTATGATCACCTTCTTGTTGAAGCCAAAAGGTTTCAACTAAATTTAACATTTCAATAAGAAATTTCCTTAACAAATTTTTCCTAAACAAGAAATCCTGAAAAAAAAATTCCCTAAAGATGAAAACAGACTAAACATTGAATCCCAAAAAATGAACTTTTCTAAATAAAAAAACCGACTTCCTTACGTTTTTTAAAACAAAATAAGACTTTACAAGGTAAAACCCTTCAAATTAATAACCCTTCTAAATTAATATTCAATGGTAGGTCCCAATAATATTAATTTAAAAGGGGTTTTACTGATATAATAAATTTTCTAGCTCCATTAATATTGAAACCAATGTTCAAATATAGTAGATTTTATCAAGGGTCTTATTGCCTCGCTGGTTGGAGACTTCAAAATGAAGCTCCACTGCTCTACCACTAGGGTTCAAACCCCAATATTTTTAATTATATGTTAACATTTGCCCATTAAATCGAAAAGCGTATAGAGTCCCTTCTCATAGTCGTTTGACTCATTCACGACCCAGTTACAAACTGGGTCAACAGCGTTTGACCCATACTTGACCCGAATCCCGTTTTAGGTGCTCCGAACCTATCCCAAACGGATCAGATCCCTGTCAGTTTGTAGTGGGTCTGAGATTTTTTCCATCCCTAATCCCGGTAGACCCTTAACCCACAATGGTGTAAGCTTTAATAATAATAATAATAATAATAATAATATTTCTTAAACGAAAAGTCAAAACAATCTAGTAGTAAATAAATCAAGGATCCATTGCCTTTGGTGGTTAAAAACTTCAAAATAATGAAACTCCACCACCCATGCTCAAACCTTCGTATTGTTTATATGCATATTTGACTATTAATTTCTAAAGTGTAGGGAGATCCTTGCCGTTGAATGGGAGTTGTATTCTAGACCTTACTTGTAGAGACTATTCTTGTCAAGTCCCGATAAACCTCTGACCTCAATAGTGACAGCTTTAAAAGAATTAGTTAGTGTGAAGCTTATACAAAAGAGCAATGAGTACGGAGACTTTAGTTAGTGTGAAGATTATACAAAAGAGCAGTGAGTAAGGAGACTTTAGTTAGCCTGATGCTTATGCTAGAGAAAATAATGCAAGCTTAATTAGACATTGAATTTCAAAGAAAGAGCTTTCACTTTACTTATTGTTTTTCAAAGGAAGAGCTTTCAGATTTTTTCTGTTCCGTTATTAATCAGGAATATAATTTTCTTGTTCACATGGGTCCAATTAAAAAAAAAAAGAAGTATGAAACCATTCATTTTGTTATAACTCATATAAATAAATGAGTACTGCCAGATTTTCTAAAAAATTGTCTAAATTTATTTTCAATAATATTATAAAACTTTGTATTTTTTTTTGAAGTATTATATTATTATATAAATTTAAAGTTTTTTAGGAAATAAGAGAACGGATACAAGTGTGAGGGTTTACCATCGGACCAATCTCATCTCGTTATATAACTTTGATTCAAAAATAAAATATCAAGATCAACCTAACAACAGAAATTCTCTCTCTCTCTATATATATATCCACGTATTGTCGTAGTTAGATGGTTGTATACGGAATTAAGGGGATTCATATATTTTCCAACCAAAGCATGCAGCAACTGAATTCTAACCACAAACTTGTAATAAAAAAGTCTACAAAAAGAAACAGAGTGAAATAAAATGTTCATGACTCATGAGCTAATATCTATACATACTAAAAATTAGACTAATTAGTACCGATGACCCTTGAACTATGCCAGAATTTACACCTTACTTATATATATATATATATATATATATATTTTTTCACCATTAAACCCTCTGAATTCTCATAAATTGACAATAGCTAAAAGAATAGTAACACCATCCATTTTTCTGTCATGACAAATTGTACCAAGTTCCCATTATTATATACTTAATTGCATCAAAGCGGAAAAATATAATAATATGACCTAAATACCCCTATGACAAAATTTTAAAAATAAAAATTTAAAATTAAAATTGAAATAATGGTTAAATAATAATAAATCATGAACTTTTTGATAAATAAAATTAAATAAATAGAGAAATGAAAAATTAAATTGATTTAACAATTATTTAAATTATCTTTTTTATTTAAATATCCCTAAATATAAAACCTAGATAAATATTTAAATTTTTTAAGGAAAATTATGGTTTAAATTGTCTTTTTTTATTTAAATTTCCCTAAATATCATTTGTTCATTTACAATAATAAGGATAATAATAATTTCAAAAAAAGAAATTAAATAATAATAATAATAGTAAAATAAAATAAAATAAATATAATATTAACAAAATAATAAAATAATAAAATGATGATAATAATGATAATAATAATAATCATAATAATAATATAATATAAAAAATAGTAATAGTAATATAAAAATAATAATAAATTATTTATAAAAAAAAAATTAGGTAGATATTTAGATTAATCTCCACCATCCATCTCAAATATTTATGGTGGTGATCAAATTACAAAAAACAAATAATAATAATAATAATAATAATAATAATTACAAAATTACAAGAAAATTGAAAAAATACATAAACAAAATTGATGGGTTTGGAGATACAAGATCTCCACCATCCATCTCGAAGGTCGGTAGAGTGATCAGATTTTGATTCACTATCCAATCTGAATCTACACTAGGGATGACAAAAATCTCCGATCTACCCCAAACCCGCGGGTTGGTGATTTGTGAATCAAAAATAATGTTACTATTATTATTTGTTTATATTATTATTATTAATAATATTATTATTAATATTATTATCATTATTATTATTATATTATTTTATTATTAATATTATTATTATTATTATTATTATTATTATTATTATTATTATTATTATTATTGTTGTTGTTATTGTTTTATTGTTATTATTATTTTTTTTTTGTTTTTTTTTGTTTTTGACATTATTAATACATTTGTTATTGTAAATGAACTAGTGATATTAGGGATATTTAAATAAAAAATATAATTTAAATGATAATTTATCTTAAATAATTTAAATATTTATCTGAGTTTTAAATTTAGTGATATTTAAATAAAAAAGATAATTTAAATAATTGTTAAATATTTTTTTCATTTCTTTATTTATTTAATTTTTTTATCAAAAAGTTCAGAATTTTATTATTATTTAACCATTATTTAAATTTTAAATTTTAAAATTTGATTTTTAAAATTTTGTCAGAGGGGTATTTAGGTCATATTATTATATTTTTCCGGTTTGATACAGTTATGTATATAATAAGGGGAACTTAGTGCAATTTACCATGACAGAAAAGTGGACTGCGTTACTATTCCATCAACTATTGTCAATTTATGAGAGTTCAGAGGGTTTAATGGCAAAAAAAAAATATAGGGGGTAAGGTGCAAATTCAGGCATAGATCGGGGGTCATCGGTGTCAATTATCCTATAATGTAGGACTGTTGTAATTTACTTAAAATTTGAAAGTCTAACTTTTCACACTGACTTTTAACACTCGGATATCTTATAGGTATATCAGAGAGTCCATTGAAATTTTCAATTTATTTTTTATACTTAAAATTTATTTTCCTTCTACTATTAGATCTCGACGAGATAAAGTTGACTCAATCGTAACTGTGATATACCCCTCATATATATATATATATATATTATTAAAGTTGTGAGTTCGTGTTATGTGGGAAGACCTCTCTCTCTCTCTCTCTCTCTCTCTCTCTCTCTCTCTCTCTCTCTCTCTTCCTCTGTGAGAATAACTATCTAGATGGAGCAAATTGTGCTTGATCTGGGTACATCTTTAAAGTTATCTCTAACCCCTACTTCAATTTGGTGCCAATTTTACATCAGAATGGTGTAGCCTTCACATCATTTATTTGTTCAATCTTAAACCCATTGTACCAAATGTTATACTAAAAAGAATATTTTTTTTTATCTTTATTATTTCTCAACAATTAATATTTCACCAATCGAAAAAAGAAGGGTAAATTTGTAATTAAAAAACTTTATTTTTTGCTTTATTTGTAATATGGCGCAACATTCTAGACATCTTCAAATTGGTGCTAAGGTTTGGAGTTTGGTTGGAGAGGGCTTCATTTGAAGCATGGGTCGGAGATGGCCAAAGAAAACTATTTGGATGGAGCTAGTTGTACTAAAAATCAAAGTGTCAATTTTCAAATAAAAAAAAATAAAAGAAACTATTTAATTTTTTAAGCAAAAGAAAATAATTAATAACATTACAAAATAAGTATGCTTGCTATTGCTAGTATCACACTATCACCATAATATACAAATTATTTGTCAATTAATAAACGATAAATGTGAATTTCACGTGCAATAGCAGTTGGTAGATTGTTATATATAGCCAGTGTGTTTTCTCTTGCTCCTCACAACTAAACAAAGAAAAATCCCATAAGCATGGCTTCCTTAGCTTCCCAATCAATGCATTTTGGATTAGCAGCACTGCTAATATACTTCAAATTCCTACTGCATATACAATGTGTGCAGTCAGTCTCTCTGAGCATCATCACAGACAAAGAGGCCTTGATATCATTCAAGTCTCAATTAAGCCTGCCAACTCCAAGTCCTCTGTCTTCTTGGAATCAAGATTCCTCTCCTTGCAATTGGACTGGAGTTGTCTGCAACAGATTCGGACGCAGAGTGACCGGCCTTGATCTTTCCGATCTCCACCTTGAGGGTACCATAAGCCCTCATATTGGCAATCTCTCCTTCCTCCGTTCTCTTCAACTTCAAAACAACCAACTTAGAGGACCTCTACCACTCCAAATAACAAACCTTTTTCGCTTGAGAGTTGTCAACATGAGCTCCAACATATTGGAAGGTGGGATACCTCTCAACATCACCAACTTGGTTGAGCTTGAGATTTTTGATTTGATGAGAAATCAGATTTCAGGAACAATTCCTGAAGAACTCGGCCGTCTCAAAATGCTCAGAGTTTTGAACTTGGCAAGAAATCGTCTGTGGGGTGAAATTTCACCATCCATAGCCAATATATCATCACTCAACCACTTGAATTTGGGAACCAATAACCTTACTGGTGCAATACATAGTGACATAAGCCGTCTCCAGAACTTGAAAATTCTTGATCTCACCATCAACAATCTTATTGGCTCTGTTCCTTCTTCCATCTACAACATGTCTTCTCTTGTTTATTTGGGTTTAGCTTCAAATCAACTGTGGGGTAGACTTCCCAGTGATGTTGGAGATAAACTCCCAAATCTTCTAGGCTTCAATTTCTGCATCAACAAGTTCACAGGAACAATTCCAGGGTCTTTGCACAACCTCACCAATATACAAATTATACGTATGGCGGACAACCTTCTGGAGGGCACGGTTCCACCAGGATTGGGTAATCTTCCATTCTTGGAAATGTACAACATTGGAAAAAATAGGATTGTTAGTTCAGGCGACGATGGCCTTGCTTTCCTCACTTCTTTGACCAACAGTACTCGTCTTAGCTTCCTCGCTATTGATGGCAATCTTTTGGAAGGTGTAATTCCAGAATCCATTGGCAGTCTTTCCAAAGAGCTCTTGAAATTATACATGGGAGGCAATCGTATTTATGGTAAAATACCCAAATCGATTGGTCGTCTTAGGAGCTTGACTTTGTTGAATTTAAGCTACAATGCAGTTTCTGGTGAAATCCCTGCTGAAATAGGCCAACTTGAGGAACTGCAATATCTGGGTTTGGCGGGAAATCAAATCTCCGGCAGTATTCCGAATTCAATTGGTAATCTTGAAAAGCTAAACCAGATTGATTTATCGGGAAATGGATTGGAAGGTGAAATACCTAATACATTTGGAAATTTCCACGGGCTGCTTTCCATGGACTTATCCAACAACAGGCTCAAAGGAAGCATTCCCAAAGAGATTCTCAGTCTTGGTAGTTTGAGTACCATCTTAAACCTGTCTTGCAACTTCCTGGATGGTCAGCTGCCTCAAGAAGTCCAACGGCTAGAAAATGTTGTTACAATCGACCTATCTAACAACCACCTATCCGGTGACATCCCCAGCTCATTCAAAAACTGTAAAAGCTTGGAGAAACTACTGATGGCACACAACATGCTCTCAGGTCCAATTCCAACTACTTTGGGAGAAGTGAAAGGTTTGGAAGTTCTAGACCTCTCCTCAAACCAACTTTCAGGTTCCATTCCTTCTGACCTCCAAAACCTACAAGCCCTCCGGTCCTTGAACCTCACATTCAATAATCTACAAGGACTGATTCCCACCGGTGGAGTTTTCAGAAATTTCTCTAATGTCCATTTAGAAGGCAATGTGAAGCTTTGCTTGCATTTGGTGTGTCCTGAGAACTCTCAAAGCCGTGCAAGACTTGTCAAAATTTACATTATTGTCCCCATCACGGCAACAATAGCAGTTATTTTACTAATTGCTATGCTGATCTTAGTAAAAAAAAACAAGGGGAAGATCATACGAGCTTCTGAATTATCTATTAAGAAGCTTCAAATGATATCATATGAAGAGCTCCGTCGGGCAACTGGAAATTTTAACCAGGAAAATCTTGTTGGATCTGGGAGCTTTGGGTCAGTATACAAAGGCTATCTTAGGGAAGGAACCAGCATCGCAGTTAAGGTCTTTGACATCAAAAGGACTGGATCTTGGAAGAGCTTCCTTGCCGAGTGCGAAGCTTTAAAAAGTGTGAGGCACCGAAATCTTGTGAAATTGTTGACATCATGCTCTAGCTTGGACTTGAGAAACAATGACTTTCTGGCTCTGGTTTACGAGTTCCTTAGTAATGGCAGCTTGGGAGATTGGATTCATGGCAAGAGAAAGAAGGACGATGGTACTAGTCTTGATGTTAATGAGAGATTGAATATTTCCATCGACATTGCTTGTGCGCTGGACTACCTTCACCATGACTGTGAAATTCCAGTTGTACACTGTGATTTGAAGCCCACCAACATACTTCTGGATGAAGACATGACTGCAAAGGTAGGCGATTTCGGGCTGGCCAAGTTAATTATGGAAAAAAGGGGAAATGAATCAGCTTCCATCAGTTCTAGTACACATGTTTTAAAAGGTTCTATCGGTTATATCCCTCCAGGTCAGTGCTATAACAACTCTCCTACTCATGTTCATATATAATTTTTTTTTTCTTTTGAGATTTGATTAACATATAATTACTGAATCTTTTGTGCAGAATATGGGTTTGGTGAGAAACCATCAACAGCTGGAGATGTATACAGCTTTGGAGTAATGTTACTTGAGATTTTTACAGGAAAGAGTCCGACCCACGAGAGTTTTAATGGAGAAGTGAATATAGTTAAATGGGTGGAGGCAACTTTTCCGGACAAGGTGCAGCAAGTATTAGACCCAGAGCTGCAGCACATAAACCCAGAAATACCACAAGATTGCTTGATCACAATCATAGGAGTTGGACTGTCTTGCACAACACATTCTCCTGATTGTCGCATTAGCATTCGAGATGCTCTGCGCAATTTGAAATCTGCTAAACACGTCCTTCTTAAGCAACTCCCTGTCCAGAAAAACAAGTATTGATCTTGAGCAGTAATGGTAATCGAAAAATCTCAGTCCTGTGTGTTTTCTTTTGATAATATGATAATTTAAATGAGTCTTTGTATATATGATGATAAGTTCGACTCCTCTAGCATTTCTTGATAAATTCTACATATCAATCAGTAGCTGTCTTTATTTTTGTAAGTTGTTTTGTAGTCATTTACTCATTTTGCTTGGTTTATGCGTGTTATTGTTCTATGATTAATTGTTGCAACTGACATGCTTGCAAATCTAAAAATTAGACAAACAGATAAAAAGAATCGAGTTTAGTATTTTCTATAATACTTTTAATATCTTAAAAAATAATTATATAAATATCGGGTCAATCGGAACGGGTCGGGTCATAGTGGTTTGACCCATGCTTGAATTAGTTACAAATAGGGTCAACAACGTTTGACCCATACCCTACCTGAATCCTCCAAACCCGTTCCAAATGGATCAAATCCCCGCCGGTTTGGGGTGGGTTGGGG
The DNA here is from genome assembly GCA_033220585.1 of Dipteronia sinensis. Taxonomy (NCBI): domain Eukaryota; kingdom Viridiplantae; phylum Streptophyta; class Magnoliopsida; order Sapindales; family Sapindaceae; genus Dipteronia; species Dipteronia sinensis. The sequence goes on along the minus strand of CM065645.1, from coordinate 27,081,169 downwards.
ATTTTTATCATCCTTAATCACAACAGATCCCTGACCCGGAATGGCGTCAGCTTTAATAATGATAAGGGGTAATTACCCTGGTGGCCATCGACTTTTGCCACCACTCTCAAAATGGCCACCAGTTGGGGATTTGGTTTAGAAATGACCATTTTTGGCAAACAAAGTTACGCCGGTGGCCATTCCGTTATAACACCGTTAACTTTTTCAAAGAATGTTACACTAATGGCCATTAATTTGTTCATTTGATATCAAAATGGCCATTATAATAATTTTTCTCCAAAATTACTCTAGTGGTCATCCATTTGGTCAATTGGTATCAAAATGACCATTATAATTGTCCCATTTTTTCTAAAACATGTGTATTGACCATCCATTTGGTTAATTGGTATCAAAATAATCATTATATGTACAACTATATTCTATTAGAAAAATAAAGTAAGCAATCATTAAAAATAAAATTTCATTTCAATAGAGAAAATAAATAATTCATTTGATTCAATATAATTTTAGCTAGTCATACACATCAAATACTACTTGTCAAACTGCACAAGTATACCAAAATGTATATAACTAGCTAAAATTATATTGAATCAAATGAATTATTTATTTTCTCTATTGAAATGAAATTTTATTTTTAATGATTGCTTACTTTATTTTTCTAATAGAATATAGTTGTACATATAATGATTATTTTGATACTAATTAACCAAATGGATGGTTAATACACATGTTTTAGAAAAAATGGGACAATTATAATGGTAATTTTGATACCAATTGACCAAATGGATGGCCACTAGAGTAATTTTGGAGAAAAATTATTATAATGGCCATTTTGATACCAAGTGAACAAATTAATGGCCATTAGTGTAACATTCTTTAAAAAAGTTAACGGTGTTATAACGGAATGGCCACCGGTGTAACTTTGTTTGCCAAAAATGGCCATTTCTAAACCAAATCCCCAACTGGTGGCCATTTTGAGAGTGGTGGCAAAATTCGATAGCCACCAGGGTAATTACCCCTAATGATAATAATAATAATAATAAATGTTCTTAAACAAAAATTCAAAACTATCGAGTAGTCAATAAATCAATGATCCATTGCCTTGGTGGTTGAAGACTTCAAAATGAAGATCCACCACCCGAGTTCAAACCTTAGTATTATACTATTGTATATATGCACAGTTGTCCATTAGACCACAAAATGATGGGGACCCTTGCTCATGAGCTATGAGTGGGAGTTGCATTCTCGACCGTGCTTGTAGAGACTATTCTTGCCAAGTCCCGATAGACCTTTGATCTCAATGGTGACAATTTTTTTATATATACAAAAAAAAAACAAACAAAGAGTAGTCGGTATGGAGACTTTAGTTGGCAAAATAGTGTAAGCTTAGACATTGAATTTCAAAGAAGAGCATTCAATTTTTTTTTTCAAAGAAAGAGCTTTCAGATTTTTCCTGTTCCGTCACAAATCAGGAATTTTAATTTTCTTATTCACATGAGACCATTCATTTTTTGTTTTTAAAGAAGTATGAGACCATTCATTTTGTTATAACCAATACAAATAAACGAGTAACGATAGGTTTTCCAAAAAAATTGTTTGAATTTATTCTCAATAATATTATATAACTTCGATTTTTTTAAGTATTATACTATTATCTAAATTCAGTGGCTTTTTTGGAGTTATAAGAGGTTTACTATCGAATCAATCTCTTTTTGTCGTTCTAAAATAATATATAGGGAAACACACACACACACACTCTCTCTCTCTCCCTCTCTCTATATATATAAACGGAGGCGGGATTAATTTTCAGAGGGGCCACCATGAAATACCATGTTATATCGACATATATCATAGAGATAATGTTAAAGAAAACAATAATTAAGAAGATGATGTTTATATATTTTAAGACATTAATTTTTTTCATTAATTGTTGAAAATGAATAATAATTTGTTAGGGAGATAAATTATCTTAATTTGTGCATTTATGAAAAACACATAAGATGGTCATTGAATAACGACAAACACATAAAAAATAAGAAAAATGTTATATATTTCCACTCATTTCTCAATTTGTAAATTGACAATTTATTTCATATGAATGTGGCAAATGAAATAAATCATAATTAATATATATTTATTTGTCAAATAAGACATCACTAGTTAAGATACAAGTTGGGACATAAATTTAGGATGTATTGTATTTCTGAAAATAAAACATACTAAAATTTGTAGCATTAATTTAAAATTCAATAATTGTATTTAAGAGTTATTGTTAGAGAATCTGCGTTTGAAGTTAGATGGTTAGTAATGGTTAGCAACGATAATATTCAATCCCATGTTGAACACATAAAAGTGAAAGAGAAGAGTATATATAGGCTAATAAAGATAAGATTCAATCTCACATTGGAAACATAAAAGAGAAGAGAATTATATATATATATATATATATATATATGTATATATGTATGTATGAATGGATGTCACAAGTCACAACACGATAAACTATTTATTTTTGTTGTAATACTATCCATCGATATTATATATAAATATGCCAACAGGAGCGTAGTTCAGCTGGTAGATGGACGAGCTTAGGGCTGTTAGGGATTTGAACTGATGATCGTGGAAGCGTCATGCCTAATATACGCCCATAACTCATAGCAATTAATACCGTCAATAGTAGAAAAATAAGATGAGAGAAAATAAACCAATCACAACACAAGATATACGTGGAAAACCCAAATCGGGTAAAAAACCACGGGCCGTCAGGACGATAGAGAAAGTTCCACTATATGATAAATTGTTACAATCAAATACTTCAGGATTCTCTCTCACACCTCAACCCCAAACCACGCTCACAAGATCCTCACCAAGAACCCCCCAATATCCCATAGGTCTCCCCTGAATATCACCCACGGATCTCTAACTTGATCCACTGATATTCCCTTGGATCCCTCCCCGGATATTCCCTTGGGTCTCTCACCCGGATCTCACCACTCTCTGATGTTACATGGTATTTCTTTTGACTCCACACAAAATAACCTAATTACAAGGTCTATTTATACTAGCTATAAGGAGTTTAAGATAAAAGGAAATCCTACTCCTAAACATACAAGAATTACTTGTTCCACATAAATACTATTTCCTATTTATGACAAGTCTTCTTGTAAGTAGAAATCTTTTCCTTCAAGCATAAGACTTTCCTATTCTTCATGAAGACAAACTCTTTTTCCTTTTCCAATAAGCACAAGAACTTTCCAGAAGAAAACATTTCCTTTTTCGCGCAACATTCATGATCTGGGCAAAATCCGCTATTACCGCGGTCTAGGTCGCGGTGTGCACCCCGCTCCATACACCGCGGAAAAGCCACTGAAGTCCACCGCTCAGAATACCGTGGTTGGTGCCTCTGCCTCTGCCTCTGCCGCGGTCTACACCGCGCTATACATACTGGAATTGACCGCCCCCTGTGCCGCGATCCATGCGCTTGTCCGTATCGCGGTCCACGCCGCTGTTTCTTAAAAAATCCGTTTCTTTAGTTCTTCTTCGGTCTTCAAGCTCCCTCAAACACCAACTCTAACTTCCAAATGTATCCCACGTCTCCAGGAAGTTCCAACATCAGTTGAGTCTCGTTTGGTTCACATTGGGTTCACTTGAGAATACGAGCCAAAACCTAACAATTCTCCCCTTTGGCTTGAATTCTCAAGACCTTTGTCCACAGCCACGACTCTCATCACCGAGAATCAACATACCCCACGACAAGGTATAACCACTTAGGAACGAACCATCCTAAGATTTTTTTTTTCTTTGTTTTTTGTGTTCGTTGTTCCGGCACTATGTCGAAAATAACCTGCTGAAATTGTGGTACAACTCCTCACGTCAGATTACTAGGGAGTTCGTCAGCCATCAACATCTTTGTCCACCATACACCTTGCATCACTTTCTGACCAATGCCTTGTGCACAATTATGGACCACTAGCAGCAACATATCCTCTTCCATGGCCAGTGGGGAAAACTGCCAAAAGGATAACCATGTCCTTACATCACCCAACCCTGTGAAAGACCTTTTGTCCTTGCATCACATACCTGGTGAAAGACTTGCTACTAGAACCGGGAGTGCTTTGCCGGATAAGCCCCACACCACACCAGAGACTTCGAGCGTTCCTCCTCCTTCCTTTTTTTTTATTATCGCATTCAGGAGTTTTTTTTTAATCGCCTTGTGTAACCCAGATTGGACCTCCATGACTTCTACCTGCCACCACAAGCCAAAATTCTCCTCCATCTATATTCTCTTTTTCATCAAACCCTACAGAGTTCGAAACCGCTTTCAAGACGTATCTCCATTGCTAAACCAAAATTAGGCAACCATCATCATCATCCCAATACCACCAAGTCCTCCATACGATCTCCCGTAAAGACTTGAAAAAATGCTATCGCCAAACCATGAGGCTCTGATACCAATTGTTAGGGATTTGAACTGATGATCGCGGAAGCGTCATGCCTAATATACGCCCATAACTCATAGCAATTAATACCGAAAATAGTAGAAAAATAAGATGAGAGAAAATAAACCAATCACAACACAAGATATACGTGGAAAACCTAAATCGGGTAAAAAACCACGGGCCTTCAGGACGATAGAGAAAGTTCCACTATATGATAAATTGTTACAATCATATACTTCAGGATTCTCTCTCACACCTCAACCCCAAACCACGCTCACAAGATCCTCACCAAGAACCCCCTAATATCCCCTAGGTCTCCCCTGAATATCACCCACGGATCTCTAACTTGATCCACTGATATTCCCTTGGATCCCTCCCCGGATATTCCCTTGGGTCTCTCACCCGGATCTCACCACTCTCTGATGTTACATGGTATTTCTTTTGACTCCACACAAAATAACCTAATTACAAGGTCTATTTATACTAGCTATAGGGAGTTTAAGATAAAAGGAAATCCTACTCCTAAACATACAAGAATTATTTGTTCCACATAAATACTATTTCCTATTTATGACAAGTCTTCTTGTAAGTAGAAATCTTTTCCTTCAAGCATAAGACTTTCCTATTCTTCATGAAGACAAACTCTTTTTCCTTTTCCAATAAGCACAAGAACTTTCCAGAAGAAAACATTTCCTTTTTCGCGCAACATTCATGATCTGGGCAAAATCCGCTATTACCGCGGTCTAGGTCGCGGTGTGCACCCCGCTCCGTACACCGCGGAAAAGCCACTGAAGTCCACCGCTCAGAATACCACGGTTGGTGCCTCTGCCTCTGCCGTGGTCTACACCGCGCTATACATACTGGAATTGACCGCCCCCTGTGCCGCGATCCATGCGCTTGTCCGCATCGCGGTCCACGCCGCGGTTTCTTGCAAAATCCGTTTCTTCAGTTCTTCTTCGGTCTTCAAGCTCCCTCAAACACCAACTCTAACTTCCAAACGTATCCCACGTCTCCAGGAAGTTCCAACATCAGTTGAGTCTCGTTTGGTTCACATTGGGTTCACTTGAGAATACGAACCAAAACCTAACAAGGGCTTGGGCAAATGACTTCCAGGTCAGTGGCTCGAATTCAACTAATGGCGAAAACTTTCAAAAAAAATACCTGAATTAATAAATATATTGTCTCAAAAAAATATATATTATATAAAAAAATATATATATATATATATATATAACTTTTCACTGATAAACCTTATAATATAAAATTCTATTCAAACCCATTTTTCATCCCTTGAATTAAAATCCAAGAGTTATTATATAAGTGATGGATCATAAGAGAGGATACACAACGATTCTTGATTTTGATTCAAGGGATAAAAGTGTGTTTGTATATAGTTTTATATCAAGGGATTTGTAGGTAAGAAGTTTTTATATATACAATATATACATACCAATTTTCACACACAATTAATTAAGTATACGTATACCATTTAAACAAATAATAATATATATCTCTTTTTATTTAAATTGTACTTTTAATATTTTTCTAATATCTAAAAACTATAAAAGTAAATTAATTTTTTTTTTCAAATTAGTTAACTTTCATCTTAAAAAAATAGTTAGTTGTCATTCAACACGGCATATGAATAACAAATATATAAAAAAATTAAAACTGATAAAATAAACCACAAGAATTGGAATGAAGCCAAAAAAAAAAAATGGCAGTACAACACTACAATATACAAAACAAAAAATATAATATTAATAATTAAATTTTTTTAAAAAAAATTAAATGAGTTTTGAGTTTATTTAATGGGTTGGCTTTTGTATGAAAAAACAATTATATATGGGCTAATTTTGTTTAACTTCATTAGTTGATAAATTTTATTATTATTTTTATAGACTTTTAATTGTTTGGAACCTTGTGAAGTACTGAAGTACCATAGAACCATTCAAAAACAGAAAAAGCAAAAACAATTTTGAATTTTTTTTAGCTTTATTGAAATTTCAGTGGGGGAGGGTGGCGACTTGGCCCTGCTCGCCCAAAGCGACTATTTATATATTTCCGCGTATGGTTGTAGTTAGATGGTTGTACACGGAATTAAGGGGATTCATATTTCCCATCCAGAGCATGTAGCCACTGAATTGTAACCACACACTTGTAATATAAAAAAAAAGTCAACAAAAAGAAACAAAGTGAAATAAATGTTCATGACTTATTAGCTAATATCTATGCACAATTTCACACTGAAAATTATCATGTAGGATTGCTGTATTTTACTTAAAATTTGAACGTGGCAACTTTTAACACCGGGATATTTTATAGATACAGAAGAGAGTCCATTGAAATTTTCATTTTTTTTTTCTTAAAATTAATTTTCCTTCTTTTTGACTATTGGATCTCGATATTATAAAATTGACTTAAATGTGAATGTAATATACATTATTAAAATTGAGAGTTCTGGTGTACGGAAAGACCTGTCATCCTCTGGGTGGAGCAAATTGTGCTCGATCTAGGTAGGTCATATTTGCATGTAGCTAGTAGTGCTTAAAATCAAAGTGTCAATTTCAAAAAAAAGGAAAAAAGAATCTATTCAATAGCAGTTAGTAGATTGTTATATATAGGCACAGTGTGTTTTCTCAACAAAGAAAAATCCCATAAGCATGGCTTCCTTAGCTTCCCAATCAATACATTTTGGTTTTGTAGCTCTGCTATCATACTTCAAATTCCTATTGCATATACAATGTGTGCAGTCTGTCTCTCTGAGCATCATCACAGACAAAGAGGCCTTGATATCATTCAAGTCTCAATTAAGCCTGCCAACTCCAAGTCCTCTGTCTTCTTGGAATCAAGATTCCTCTCCTTGCAATTGGACTGGAGTTGTCTGCAACAGATTCGGACGCAGAGTGACCGGCCTTGATCTTTCTGATCTCCGCCTTGAGGGTACCATAACCCCTCATATTGGCAATCTCTCCTTCCTTCGTTCTCTTCAACTTCAAAACAACCAACTTAGAGGACCTCTTCCACTACAACTAACAAATCTTTTTCGCTTGAGAGTTGTCAACATGAGCTCCAACATATTGGAAGGTGGGATACCTCTCAACATCACCAACTTGGTTGAGCTTGAGATTCTTGACTTGATGAGAAATCAGATTTCAGGAACAATTCCTGAAGAACTCAGCCGTTTCAAAAAGCTCAAAGTTTTGAACTTGGCAAGAAATCGTCTGTGGGGTGAAATTTCACCATCCATAGCCAATATATCATCACTCAACGACTTGAATTTGGGAACCAATAATCTTACTGGCACAATACCAAGTGACATAAGCCGTCTCCAGAATTTGAAAATTCTTGATCTCACCATCAACAATCTTATTGGCTCTGTTCCTTCTTCCATCTACAACATGTCGTCTCTTGTTTATTTGGGTTTAGCTTCAAATCGACTGTGGGGTAGACTTCCCAGTGATGTTGGAGATAAACTTCCAAATCTTCTTGACTTCAATTTCTGCATCAACCAGTTCACAGGAACAATTCCAGGGTCTTTGCACAACCTCACCAATATACAAATTATACGTATGGCGGACAACCTTCTGGAGGGCACGGTTCCACCAGGATTGGGTAATCTTCCATTCTTGGAAATGTACAACATTGGAAAAAATAGGATTGTTAGTTCAGGCGACGATGGCCTTGCTTTCCTCACTTCTTTGACCAACAGTACTCGTCTTAGCTTCCTCGCTATTGATGGCAATCTTTTGGAAGGTGTAATTCCAGAATCCATTGGCAGTCTTTCCAAAGAGCTCTTGAAATTATACATGGGAGGCAATCGTATTTATGGTAAAATACCCAAATCGATTGGTCGTCTCAGGAGCTTGACTTTGTTGAATTTGAGCTACAATGCAGTTTCTGGTGAAATCCCTGTTGAAATAGGCCAACTTGAGGAACTGCAAATTCTGGGTTTGGCTGGAAATCAAATCTCTGGCAGTATTCCGAATTCAATTGGTAATCTTGAAAAGCTAAACCATATTGATTTATCAGGAAATGAATTGGAGGGTGAAATACCTAGTACATTTGGAAATTTCCAGAGACTGCTTTCCATGGACTTATCCAACAACAGGCTCAAAGGAAGCATTCCCAAAGAGATTCTCAGTCTTGGTAGTTTGAGTACCATCTTAAACCTGTCTAGCAACTTCCTGGATGGTCAGCTGCCTCAAGAAGTCCAACGGCTAGAAAATGTTGTTACAATCGACCTATCTAACAACCGCCTATCCGGTGACATCCCCAGCTCATTCAAAAACTGTAAAAGCTTGGAGAAACTACTGATGGCTCACAACATGCTCTCAGGTCCAATTCCAACTACTTTGGGAGAAGTGAAAGGTTTGGAAGTTCTAGACCTCTCCTCAAACCAACTTTCAGGTTCCATTCCTTCTGACCTCCAAAACCTACGAGCCCTCCGGTCCTTGAACCTCACATTCAATAATCTACAAGGACTGATTCCCACCGGTGGAGTTTTCAGAAATTTCTCTGATGTCCATTTAGAAGGCAATGCGAAGCTTTGCTTGCATTTGGTGTGTCCTGAGAACGCTCAAAGCCGTGCAAGACTTGTCAAAATTTACATTATTGTCCCCATCACGGCAACAATAGCAGTTATTTTACTAATTGCTATGCTGATCTTAGTAAGAAAAAACAAGGGGAAAGTCATACGAGCTTCTGAATTATCTGTTAAGAGGCTTCAAATGATATCATATGAAGAGCTCCGTCGGGCAACTGGGAATTTTAACCAGGAAAATCTTGTTGGATCTGGGAGCTTTGGGTCAGTATACAAAGGCTATCTTAAAGAAGGAACCAGCATCGCAGTTAAGGTCTTTGACATCAAAAAGACTGGATCTTGGAAGAGCTTCCTTGCCGAGTGTGAAGCTTTAAAAAATGTGAGGCACCGAAATCTTATGAAATTGTTAACATCATGCTCTAGCTTGGACTTGAGAAACAATGACTTTCTGGCTCTGGTTTACGAGTTCCTTAGTAATGGCAGCTTGGGAGATTGGATTCATGGCAAGAGAAAGAAGGAAGATGGTACTAGTCTTGATGTTATGGAGAGATTGAATATTTCCATCGACATTGCTTGCGCGCTGGACTACCTTCACCATGACTGTGAAATTCCAGTCGTACACTGTGATCTGAAGCCCACCAACATTCTTCTTGATGAAGACATGACCGCAAAGGTAGGTGATTTCGGGCTGGCCAAGTTACTTATGGAGAAAAGGGGAAATGAATCAGCTTCCATCAGCTCTAGTACACATGTTTTAAAAGGTTCTATCGGTTATATCCCTCCAGGTCAGTGCTATAACAACTCTCCTACTCAATACACTCATATTCATATATAAATTTTTTTTTTCTTTTGAGATTTGATTAACATATAATTACTGAATCCTTTGTGCAGAATATGGGTTTGGTGAGAAACCATCAACAGCTGGAGATGTATACAGCTTTGGAGTAATGTTACTTGAGATTTTTACAGGAAAGAGTCCGACCCACGAGAGTTTTAATGGAGAAGTAAATATAGTTAAATGGGTGGAAGCAACTTTTCCGGACAAGGTGCAGCAAGTATTAGACCCCGAGCTACAGAACATAAACCCGGAAATACCACAAGATTGCTTGATCACAATCATAGGAGTTGGACTGTCTTGCACAACACATTCTCCTGATTGCCGCATTAGCATTCGAGATGCTCTACGCAATTTGAAATCTGCTAAACACGTCCTTCTTGCTTAAGTGAGTACTGATCATGATAATTTAAAATAAGTGAGTCTTTGTATATATGAAAATAAGCTCAACTCCACTAGCAGTTCTTGTTAAATTCTACATATCAATCGGTAGCTGTCTTTAATTTTGTAAGTTGTTTTGTAGTCATTTAGAGTATATTTGGAAGAGCTTCTCAAGTAGATCTTTTAAAAGTAGATCTTTTAACGGTAGAGCTTTTAAATGAAAGTCTTCGGTCGTTTGGTTGTCAATTAAAAAAGAGCTTTTTTAATTATACATTTACCAAAATGCTATAGCAAATATTAAATTATAAGGTTATATTGGAGATTTTAGTGTTATTAAAAAAACTCTAAAAGATCTACTTGGAAAAACTTTAAATTTGGGCTTCTCCAAGTAGACGTAAAACAACTTTTTTAATCATCCAAAAGATCTACTGAGTGACAACCAAACTATAAAAAAAAATTGAAAAGAGTTTTTTTAATTAAAAAAACTCTTTTATCCAGTAGACAAGCTCTTCCAAACATACACTTACTCATTTTGCTTGGTTAATGCGTGTTATTGTTCTATGATTAACTATGGCAACTTACATGCTTGCAAATCTAAAAATTCTATAAATATATATATAGTTGTCCACAAAATACATATCCTGGTTTATTTGCTTGGATATATGTATATATATATATAAGACAAATAAATACATAAATAAATACATATTCTGGTTTATTTTCAATGCTTTTGGTACATTTGTAATTTTGTTATTTTTTGGGATAAAATTGTCCATAAAATAACTTCTCATTTGCAAGTAAACATTCTCGCATTTTGTATCATTTTATTAATTTATTTGGTAAAAGTATAAGGGTATAATGGTCAGTTCATATAATTGAAGCTTAAATAGGGACTTTTTAGACTTTTTAATGGTCAAAATCAGTCAACTCAAACGGAATACTAACAGTATTAGTCCATAGGGGAGGTTTCTAAAATAAAAACATTTGTAACTATACATCCAATAATAGTTCAAAGGTGAGGGGAAGTTTTTAATATTAACCTAAAAAAATGGTTTTTTTTTAATTATATGCGGAAATGTGCACATAATGGACCCTATATTCTTTGATGTTTTTTTTGTTGTAAAATTGAACTTCGTTTATTTACAACCGTTCGGCTATTAGACGAAAGAACAAATAATCCCATAGATTATTTTAAAATATAATAAAATAGAATAAAGTCATATAAGGAATAACTTAATACGAACACATGTTTGCATTAATGATAATATAGTCCAATACAATAGATACTATATAGTCTAATATGATCCAATACGGTGTGCCAAACGAACCCTGAAGTTCAATGTTAAATTCAACTGTTGTCAACCACTTACGGTAAAACAGATGTCTGTGTGATTGAAGTCATTTGTTGAATATTACTATATGCTTTTATAAGAAAAAAAAAACTTATTTTTAGGTCTCTATGGCTGTAGCTCAGCTGGTTGATAGACGAGTTTGGAGTTTGGGCAAATGACTCTCAAGTCCGCTGTCCGAATCCTACTAATAACAAAAAGCGTGAATAGATAATGTAAAAAAAAATAACTAATTACATCAAACTCCCCTGAGGTTTGCTCTATTAAATACGAAAACAACTTTATCAGCAATTGACACTCACCTCCCCCGTCGTCAGTCAATGTCCGTTACATTTAGCCTTTGACCATGACAAACCGTGTAAAAGTCCAAAATACCCATGACATGACATCAAAATGTCTATTTACTATTATAACCCAGGTAAAAGACAAATTTTTTTTTGAATATATAAATGGCGGGAACATTAATTAAAGCTGAAGGTTGTATAATTTTTCTTTGGACGTTAATGCCCTTAAAGAAATAAAGAATTACAACTTTATAATGGATAAAAAAATGAAAAAAAAATTTAGATGTTACCGTTGCTTATAGACGTTGATAGCAACGGTAACAACCAAGAGTGGCTGGCTATAAAATGGCAATGGCAGATCTGTTTTTCCCATCCTTTACATTAATTACAACATTTCTAGTAAGAAATACCATCCATTTGATTTATTTTTTTCCAATTGATTATTACCCATTTGTTTTTTTTTCCAATTCATTACTCAATTTTTCTGCTGAGAAACATTCTCTGTATCCTTTAGTTGTTACACAAATTTTTATTCATACATGGAAGGTTCGTGCACTTCAATCGACGGGTATGATCAAGTTTAAGAATAGATTATGTTTTTGTGGGAAGAAGGCAACAATCAGGATTTCTGAATCTCAAAAAAATCTAAACAAATTATTTTTCTTGTGCGAGAGTCGAAAATGTAAATTTTATATGTTCCGGTCTTCTGATCAAGATGAATACCAGCAAAGTCATTCACAGAGCATAAACGCATTATGCAATATGCATGACGTGAACGAGGTGTGAAATTATGTGCATTTTGAAGATGACCGGAGAGCTATTACTAACAGGTTTGAAAGGAAATTCAACAATGTGGAAGCAGCAGTAAACACCCTTAAGCTACTAAGCATTATTTATATCGTTTTCAGTGGTATAACGATGTTTGCGATGATCATGAAAAATTAATTGAACTATTCTATTGTGTTTACTATTCTAGTTTGTTCAATCCTGTGATATAAACAAGTGCATATGTTCAAATTCAACAACATAAATACATACATCACCCTCACATTTTCAAAAATGAAATTAACTTAAAAGCATTCACCTTCACATTTGCCAAAACATGAATAAATTCACTACAACAACCTTAATCAAGTAGAACAATAAGCAAACTGTTTATAATTAATTCATTGCAACACTAGTTCATTTCCATCATTTCCAAATCACTGATTTATCCATCAGCAACAAAAACCATATATGTAAGGACCTCAATTTTATGATTGGCTTATTTCATGACAAACCACACCACATTGGGGATGATTGTGTAATGGGTAGCTTAGGTCCGTGTCGGCAAGCTTCCAAGCATCTCCATGACTTCAAGAGCAAAATGTATACTCACTTGACTTTGTCTCTTGAAGAGTTTAGGTGTACACACAAACACTTCATGCATGCTTTGTTCATCTTGCATTTTTGTTCTTTATTGTTTATATGTGTGCATACGTTATACAACTCACACGAGCACGTATTTGTTTGTCCTTACGTGTGGTTGTTTTGTTTTACGTTTTCCATGTGTGTTTGGAAACGTCCTCACTCGCACTATGTTGTGCTTGTGTTGTGTCCGCGCTTGCACGCTGCTGTGCTTGAATCTTAGCGCGATTTGTGACCATAGAGAGGCTCATTTGTGCTCTCTTGGATTGTTTTTTGGTTACATGGTTTTATACCATGATTGTGGGATTTTTGTTATTGACCAATTCTGACATTTGGTCACTATTTTGACCATAATTCTTTCTACGTTTATCCAAATCATGTTTTGTTAATTGGAGTAGAAAGTAGACTTTCATACCTTTTCATCGGTATATCATACGAACGGTTTCGATGTCGTTTGGTCGTGCTTTGGGTCGCTTGTTTCTGGAGCTGGAGTTTTGTCTAGTGTGTTAGGCGACATGCAAGGCTACTTGTGCATGTCGCCTCAGAAGTCGCCTAAGACTTGATATTTTTCTCCAGAACAAAAGGTGACATGCTAAGCGACTTGTGCATGTCGCCTCAGGCAGCTATGTTTCTCTCCAGATCTTTAGGCGACATGTTAGGCGACTTGTGCATGTCGCCTCTAGCTGATCTGTTTCTTTCTAGAACATAAGGCGAATGCTAGGCGACTTGGGCATGTCGCCTCTCATGTCGCCTGGCACCAAAACAAACTGGGCATTTTGGTCTTTTCGCGTCAGCTCATTTTTTTCCACTATAAATATATTCTTATCTCTTCTTCTTCATTAAGACCTCTGAAATTGCAGAAACCCTAGAAAGAGATAGAGAGAGTCTAGAGAGAGAAAGCTCTATTTGAGTTTGTTTAACTCTCCAAACCCAAAACCCATCTCCATCTTGCATCATTCAACATCATATGAGCATGGGTCTTCAAGGTTTCATGACTAGGTAAGTAAGAACTTCATTGAATATCATTTATTATTCTTCTTACTCTAGATTAGGTAGTTATTGCATGATTAAATACCTAGACTCTACTTTATTGCATATTTATGAGTCTTGATAACATGATTGAGTTTGTATTTTGATAGCTAAATTGATTAGGTCATTTTTGCCTAAAAGCTAGGTCATAAGTATTCATGTGTGATTTATTGATAACTAGGTTGAGAAATTGTGTTTTAATCAACATGTTAATGTTCATGGATATTTGATTGAGTTTGTTTGTGATAGTTAGCATTTAGCACATTATTGCCCTCTAGCTAAGTCTTTATGCTTTGCATTTAGACATTGTTGTTTATGCCTCATTAATTGTATTTCTTGATTGCATATTTAATTGCCCTTGTTATATATTGTGACAACTTGTGTTGGTTGGACTTTAGTTGACAATTAGGTTGCTAGAATCCCTTTGTATCTAATTGAGTCCTTATATATGGGCATGTAGGCATTATTTAATAATTAGGTTGTTAAATTGCATTATAACATCTAGTTATGCATTTTGTGTGTGGTCTTACACATTATTGCATTTGAGCATATTGTCTCATATTCACTTAGACCTTATACTCTTCATTGAGTCAAAATCTTGTGGCTACGAGTGATAGTTGCACAAGCAAGTAAAGTCTTACAACCAAGGGTGGGTTGGCAAGCATTGGTCAAGTACCACTATAAAAGGCATGCAGGGTAGAGTAGGAGGTGCTCACGCCAAGAGTAGTGTATCGGGGGATATCACTAGGGATTGAACCAAGAGTGGTGAGTGATAGTGTCCATAGCCTGAGGTTATCGAGAGTGAGAGTCCGAGTATTACTTGAGGGTGTAATCTTTTATTCATATAGTGGATTTCTGTGACCGTCTGTGGTTAGGAGGATAGCCCGTGGTTTTTCCCTTGTCGAAGGGTTTCTACGTCAAAATCAAATGTTCTTTATATTTCTGCACTTTACTTGATTTTCTATGTATGTATGTATTGGGTTATTTGTTATTGGGTTTTATTGAAAACTAACCCTTTTGGGAGTCAAAAGTTAACAACTAACATCTTTTTGAAAAACTTGCAAAACTAACTCTTTTTTCATGCGAAAATACTATTATACCCTTACTTACTCACTTTTTTCTTTATACTTTATATACTCATACTATACCTCATATTCACTTCTTTTCCTCTCATTTTCACCTCCCTCCACCATAAAAATTTCGGTCACTCTCTTTCTCCTCTCCATATATTTTTCTTTTGTTCTCTCTTCCTTTATTTTTCGAATTTGTAGTAAATATTTACATTATCTACCATTGGGCAACTCAAAATTATTCATCCACCACAAGGTCATCCACTACAAGGGTTTATTGAAGCTTTGAGGTGAGTTTTTTAAAACTTTTCTTATCTTCAATCTTCAAAACTTGCATTAGGGTTGTTTATTTTTGTCAAAATAGTTGACATTAATGTAATAGAGTATGGGTCTTGTGTGAATTTGATGTTAATATGATTAATTTAAATTTTACACTTAAATTTAAAATTTTAAATCTCTTATTTAGTTTATTTTGTGTAATAGGGTTGGTTATTTTTCTGCAAATAGTTTTCATGAATATAATAGAGTATGGGTCTTGTTTGAATTTGATGTTGGTGTGGTTAATTTTCCATTATTGTATTGAATCTAGACAATTGTTAGTTCTTTTTTTTAAATGTGTCCAGATGCGAATTCCAAACAGCGTTAGGATTTTCCTAACGGAGATGGGAATTCCAAACATCATTTGTAGTTCCTAACGAAGATGGGAATTCCAAACACAGTTAAGATTTCCTAACTATGTTGGGATTTCCTAACTATATTGTGAATTCCTAACTATGTTGAGAATTCGTAACTGAGTTAGGAATTTCCAACTGTGGGAATTCCTAACTGTGTTGGGAATTCCTAACTGTGTTGAGAATTCGTAACTGAGTTGGGAATGCCTAACTGAGTTGAGAATTCATAACTGTAATGGGAATTCCTAACTATGTTGACAGTTCCTAACTGCGTTGGGAATCCCTAACAGCGTTGTTAATTCCCAGCGGCATCTAGATTAAATATTGTTTGGATTTAGAATATTTTGTAAATTCACTATACATGAGTTTAGAATATTTGTTTAGGAATTTAATCATTAATTTCTTATTCATTCGTCGTTCCTCATGTTATTACTATTGCTCCCATTATTACCACAAGGAAACATTGGCTATAGCTTATGCTGGTTCCATTTACCCCGTTGGTCCTATGCAAGAGTGGGATGTGCCCGATGATGTACAAAGTCGTGTTGTTCTACCACCAAAAGGCCGCAAACCTAGCGGACGTCCGCCAAAAAAACGTAAACCATCTCAAGGTGAAGAAATTGTACACCGGAAGTATGGTAGATGCGGAGGATTAGGACACAATAGGCTGAAATGTAAGGCACCAATTCCGCTGGCCGATCAGAATGGAAACCCATGAGGTATAATATACATGTTTAATTTTGTTAAGTGATTAAGTATGTTGTTGAGTGTTTCTATTTAATTTTGTTAAATGAATATCTATGTTGACTACTTATTTTAATGTTCTATTGTTTTTTTATCTATTCATGTTTTGTTTTTATTTGTAGGTAGCTAGATGGCACGAGATGTTGTTTATGTAGTATTCAAAGGTTATAGACCGGGAGTTTATGAGTCATGAAATGAGTGGGAAGAACAGATCAACGACAAATGTTGGTCAATTGTTGTGTAATGCAAATGTTGTTGTGTGACAACTTTGAGAAATGTTAACAGTGTTGTGTAATGTTAAGTAGAGTTATATTTGGTATAAAATATCTAATAGAGTCCTTGTAGGGATGTGTTGTATTTCCTCGTTCATTTTTTTCATGGACAACATTCAAACAATGTGCATGCTCCATGTTCAAAATGCTTTCAGTATGGAAAATACCTTTTCATTTTAATAGAAGTGCTTTTCACAACCCCCAAATGCTGTAGTATAAAGCATCTGCAAGTTTCATTATCATGAATCATGATTGTGTAGATTTGGAATCTGTGATATGCTATTTTTTCATGTCAAATATGTCAGCAAACAAACTTGGAATATGTGATATGCTTTCACTTTGGAACACTTGAACACTTGAGCACAAGTAGGATTTCATCATAATTACATGTAAAAAATTACATGTTGATAAATTATATGTTTAAAAATGACATGGAAGATAAGAAATTATAATGTATTACTGTCAAATTGCCAATTACATTGGTAACACTTCAGCATATGCATACAAAAATTACACTTCGAAGGGAAATGTTCTGCAACCTTTACTAAAAAATCAACATCTTCTCCCATTCTATTATCCTGAAATATAACATAAAACCATTAAATAAATTTCAAATCAATACACATGTATAACTGAAGTCTTACTGAATAAACCCCACTGGAGTTGGAATTCCAAACAGAGTTATGAATTCCAAACACTGTTTAGGAAATTCCAAACAGAGTTTGGAATTCTAAACAGAGTTAGGAAATTCCAAACTCTGTTTGGAATTCCTAACAGAGAGTTAGGAAATTCCAAACAGAGTAAGGAAATTTCAAACTCTGTTAGGAATTCCAAACAGAAAGCTAGGAAATTCCAAACTCTGTTAGGAATTCCAAACATAATTAGGCATTCACACTAAAACTACACAACCTACTCAAGACCCAAACATTGTCATCACCAAACACCACACACAACAAATCAGATTGCATTCCATTACAATAACAATCATATAACTTGTTCAGTGGATCCATTACAATATCTTTATCCATTACAATAACAACATCCATTACAACAATAACAATAACAACACAAGCATTGCATAATTGTAGTAGACCTGATCCTAAAACTGGTTATAAATGTTTCGAATGTGGGATGCTATAATTGTAGTTCCTTACCAAACAACGTTTACTTTCTAAATGAGATGGTTGCAGTCCTGATTCTAACAAGTATTGCATAAACTCAAAATACTTGTAAAATTACATATCAACACACAACAACACCACAAGCAAACCACACTACACCCAGAACCAAAGCCACGAGCACATAACCAGAACAAAGCAACAAGAAACCCCACCCAATAGGCCGTGAAAACAACAATCAAAACAGAACAAGCCCAGAAAACACCAACGTACAACACTGGTCCACATAGTAGAACAATCCCATAAAAAAAGAGAAAAACAGGGCCCTCAGGTGTTTTCACAGAAATGACTGTCAAAGCAATCTTCAATTTGAAACAACTGTCAAAGCAAAACAGACAGACAATTTCTGCAATCGTCAATTTAGGGTTGGGTTCCTTCAATTTTCAATTTCTTACTTTCTGACCACAAAACAGACAAAACCCTCAAAACAAACAAATCAAAAACACAACAACAACAAAAAACTCAAACTCTTCAATTTCTTAACAATCTCAAAGCAAAAAACAACAAAATAAAAAACTCAACGCAGCAGGAACAATCACCTTCATGACTGCGAAGTCATCATTGTCGTGCAGTCTGGCTTCAGTCGACCCGTCCTGTTGCTTCTCAACAGTCGACGCCGTGCTTCGTCGTGTCTCCGATGCTGCCGTGCTTCGTCGTGTCTCTGACGCTGCCGTGGTTCCTTCTCAGTCTCCATGCTTTGGCTCGTCGTCGTGCTTCGTCTCCGTACTTCGTCTCGTCTCCGTGGTTCCGTCTCGTCGTCGTGGTTCCGTCGTTCTCCTTCCCTTCTGTCGTTCTCCTTCTTCAGATTTGAGAGAGGTTTGGTTTTGAATGTGTTTTGAGAGAGGCTAGGGATTTTGTTTGTTTGACAAAAATGATTTTAGGGATTTGAGAGTTTGACAGCATGAATTGTAGGGATTTCAGAGTTGATATAGTTTTGTAATTTTAAAAAAATTTAAGGGTAAAACCGTCTTAAATGAGTTAGTTTTGCAAATTTTTCAAAAAGAGGTTAGTTGTTAACTTTTGACTCCCAAAAGGGTTAGTTTTCAATAAAACCCTTTGTTATTAATATTGACTAATCGAAAAAGTTGGTTATAATCGATTAACAACTCATTCACCCCCCCCCCCCCCCCCCCCCCCTCTAGGTTGTTAGACACACGCTTGAGTAGTATTTTCAATATCCACCAAAAGGAAGACATTTACCTAACCAGTACTTTAACTAATACCAATTTTACCCAATTATTACTTCAACTATTACCCACCATTGCCACAAAAAATCAATTACCACATAGCAGTTTGGTGCAAAAACAATAAGATAAACTTCATAGTGTTATTGAAAAAAAGAAAACTAAACTATATTAGCAATACGGTAGATGCTAAACATAATTGCTGCCTATGGTTGAGATTACTGAGATGGTTGAGGTGCACCCTGTGTTAGAGGTTGAGGTGACACGTAATTGGTTGCATCTCTTCGAGTTAAAGTTCCCTCATGCGTTGATGTAAACCAAAGAACCTGAAAAATAAACAATTATCAACATTTATTGCTTGAAATAATAATTTAATTAGATAGGAATTTGTCTAAATTACCCTTGTTAGAGTTCCTGAAATACGTGGGGAAGCTGCAGAAGTTGATGATCCACCAAGATCAGTTGCTGTAGCATTTTCAGTGTGTGTTGAAGAATGTCCAGGATGTGTTGAATCAAGTCCACTAGGTGTTGAGCTGCTGCCAACTTGAAAGTTAACAAAACAACACAATGGTCATTCTTTCAGTAGCTTTTTGTGCTTGTGGAGGTGCAGTTGATGTACTAGCATCCTGCAATTACCATTATCATGACTCCAAACATATTAATCAACAATTGATATAGTATGCAAGTTGTATGTTTACCTCAGGATGAGATTTGTTTATGCACGTTCTCGAGTTATGACCAACCTCCTTACATATCCCGCATCTAAACCCAACTGACTTTTGCATCTTTTTGGGTTCATTTGATCCTCTTCTTCTAGATAATCTTGGCCTTCCAACTCCCCTATTTCTTATTGGTGGTAGAACAGTTTCGAAGTTCCCATTCGGCCATAAGTTCTTGTCTGGAATTGTATGGAAGTTGTAAGAGTGTGTTCTCAAATACGCAAGTTTCTTCAAGTAATCATCTACATAATCTTCAACATTGTCCCTTTTTTTGGTGATGCACGCCATGTCATGTATACAAGAAACCCCTGAGATAACCCATATACCACGCTGACAGGCGCGTTTGTCAAATTCCACTACAAGCTTTCTATTTCCATCAACTACTTCAAACTCGTATTCTCCACAGTGTAATGGGTCCAAATATCTCCCTTTCTATTGGGCTTTTTGTAGCTTTCAATTGATTGCGGGTGGTATGTTCGACTCCCAACGCATGACAGCTTCATATCTATCCTGAATCCTCTTCATGAACTTCCTTCCAACCCTCTTCGTCATGGTCAACATTGGTAGTGTGCAGTGCTTGTTTATCCAATCATTAAATGCTTCAACAACATTGTTGGTATTGTGCTCAGTTTTGAAAACAGTATCAAATGCATGGACTACCCATGTCTCCAATGAAAAGTTACTAAGGTAGGCATGTGCCTATGGAGAGTTTGCTTGATTTCATCCATGGCTTTCAAAAATGCCACCTTGTTGGAGCTTGTAGCAGCATGCCAAAATATGTCCCTTAAGTAATCCAATTTGAACCTACACATTAATAGCATGTCTTTCAATTTGTTAGATATTATTTATAAAAAAAACAAGAAAAATTACTTACATAAAATGAAACAAAAAAATAATACTTGAAAATGACGTACATGCTTAACATGTTCTGTAATATATTCCTACAATAAAATCTGGAGTTGTGGTTAGGCCAGACTTCATTTAGTGCCACAATAATTCCCTTCTGCCGGTCAGTCATAAAACACACCTGTCTATTCTCATACACCCCCACACGTCGATGCAACAAGTCGAGAAACCATCTTCAACTATCAAGACACTCTATCTCAACAACACCTAAGGCAACCAGATACACACCACAATTTGCATAAATTGCAATTGCACAAAGAAGAATCCTTCCATACAGACCTTTCAAATGACATCCATCTAAGCCTATAAAGGGTCTACACCCTTGTAAACACCCAACCTTTTAAAGCTTGTAGGGATTTGAGGATTCGGGTTACTGATTATCTTCATTTTTAAATAAGACGCATGATTCCTTTCCATAATGATGTGCATATACCTATATAATTTGTTGTAACTCTGCTTGTCGTCCTCCACCCATATGTTATGTGCATACTTCTTGGCTCTATAAAGTGTTGGTCGGACACATTAACCCCACATTGCCTTAACATAACGGAACCCAACACCCTAATGTTAATATCAGAGTTTTCTTTTATAAGGAGCTCAAACCTTTTTCCTAACCAAACTGAGGTGACATCTCTATTTTTAGGAACTACTAAGCAATTATGGTCATTCCTAAGAGTCTTCAACATGTAAGTGATCCTATCAAAAGTTGGACTGACATGCACTCGCCAAGTGCAACCCTTTGCTTCACACCTATATGTGATCCTCATTTTCTCATTTTTAATCCTTTTCAGTTTGAATCCTTCTTGAATAGAGTAGTCCAATAATACTTCCCCTAAGTGTGTACTATTTCTAAACTGTTATGAATGGTGTGAATTTCCACCACCCAAATACATCCACCCCACTTGATAACATCTCTCCACTTATGTTGCCTATCAGCTCACCGCCTATGCCACTCTCTAGTTGGTCCATAAATGGCTCTCAACTTGCTTGACTACATCATCACTTTCCCTATAATGTTATCTCTCCTTTTCTCAATTATTACCACTTGATTGCTCTTGTAAAAAGTCTACAAATAAGACTTATGTTTCTCATTTGTGTGTGTGTGTAGAGCTGAAGCTCTCTCCTAAAATATCAATGAAACAAAGATATATTCTCACAGCTCTCTCATATCTCTCGTCTCTCATCTCTCACTCTCTTCTTCATCTTTGCTTTATTTAGTTTATTTCTTCATTATTTATAACACGTTATCAGCACGAATATATATTAGGACTTCCAGAGAAAGTTATCGAGTGTTTTTAAGCTTTGGTTTCGAAATTTCGATCGAATACAGAAATTTCAAAGTGCTCAAATCGCTTTTCGAAGGATACCGTTGTGTTCCTCTCAGAAATATGATTCCAAGACCGCTGACCGCATCTCAAACAGAGCTCTAACGAACTCCCTATACTCGGTTTAAGTTCGGTCAACTCTGAATTTTTTCAAGTTTTTCCTGCAGCTTTCCAAGGTTGAAGATGACACTGTAGTGCCACATCAGATCCGCGTCAGCGACAGGTCAGCGCATCATCAGTGCCACATCATCGAACAGTGGCGCCACATCGGTGCCATGTCATGCCACGTCAGCGACACGCCGTGCCACGTCAGGGAGTCAGTAATGGTTGCGCCACGTCAGCAATGATCGCCACGTCAGCAGTGATGTCAGCGCCACGCTAGCATGCTATTTTCGCCCGTTTTCGACCGAGTCGGACTTGTTTCCATCTATTTCGACCGTTCCGGATGCAACTGTGCCATCCATTTCAGCTAATTCCTCTGGTAAGTATTATTTTGACTTATTCAAGCTTTATTAACTCTGTTTTTTGACACGATGGAATATCCAGAAGCTAGAGATCTGGATCCAGTATTATATACATGGTTGATTGATATGTAAAATCGTGTTATAAAATACTCACTCGCAAGTGCACGAATCGTGAAGATAAGTACTGTGGCAAGTAAGGATCGTTTCCACGAGGAAAAGTAATTTATTAATTAAAACTAATTCTACTTAAAGTTAAATTAAAGTAACCATAAGATTTGTTGTTTGATTGATTAAACTAAAACTAAATTAAATTAATCTAAAGAAAACAATTAATGAGAATATGGTTGTGATCAAGAGAAAGAAAACACTAGGTCATCAATGATCCCCAATTATGAACACTCAATGTATGAGATTAATTTGTAAACAAGATTCAATCAATTATAGGGTTCATTCTTTGTCTTTAATGTGACTATTACCGTATGGTCATGGGATGAGTCATGTGCTCCCAACCACTATTCACCCTTGGTCT